>JMFS01074193.1:0-19863 GCA_000699545.1 Podiceps cristatus | reverse complement strand
TCCTCCCGCAGAAGGTAACCGAGGCGGGGGCTGGGGAGGGAGGGAGCCTGCGGCGCCCGTTTGGTGATGAAATCCACCGCCGAGGGCAGCTCTTGGTGGTTTTATTTATTTATTTATCTTTAACCTTTCTCCTTAGTCACACTTGCCCTTGGGTGTAGACTCGAGTCTCAAAGCTGTAAAGACAGAACTTTCAACGTGGTTTAGAAAAATCCACGTTTGAATGTAGATACTGTCAGCTGTGGTCAGTGTTTTGGTCCGACTACACCTGCAGCTAAAACAGCTTAGAAGAGCTGTTTCATAGTGGTTAAGTGGTGATGCACAGGTAGATAATGCGTGCCCCTATTGCGGAAGGTGACAGTATGTGGGCTGAAGGCCCACGTTTTGGGGGGCAGGGGCTGTCAAGTGATTGGTTCAAGATAAGGCAGAAGTTTGGATGAAGAGGAGAGACTATGCAGGAGATGAACAGTAGTAACACATACCTCCTTTTAATCATCATTGCAAAGTTTCTTTGAACTGAGCGCTTACTGCAGTATGTCCTGGGTCTGGTATTTGGCCCGTGTCACTTTGCAGACTGTAGTTTTCCTGTGTTTGGTTTGCTGAAGGTTATGAATCTGCCTAGGTGATGGCATTGACTTTGCTGTTCCAGAAGAGGCCTGCTAGCAGGAGCAAAGCCGTGACAAGGCCCAAGAGCAGGCTTTACAGGCTTTAGCTGAGCAGCAAACACATCAGTAAATGTGCAGGAAAGCCCATAGCTTGAAGGAAGGGAATCTGTGCTCTGACATTAAATCTGTGCTTTTGATGCATTAAAATGGAAAAGTAATGATATGCATTGGTTCCTTCACGCTTTGCTTTAAGGGCATGTGTGTATCATCTTGATAAATACAGTCTTTTATTTATAAATAACTGTATTTGTGTAATCTCACTCTTCTATTTTTTTTTTTTTTTCCACAAAAGCAGCTGGAAGCCATTTGTGTCCAAGTTCAGCCAGGAATGATGAAGGAAACTGAAAGGCCAATGCCAGCATTGGCACCAATCCAGTCCAAAACTGTAACGCTGAGTCAGTCAGTTGGTAGAAATTCTAGCATACCAGGGCTTGGCGTTATTAATCCCCAGATAATTAGGATACAGCCTGTTACAGGAACTGAGCAGCAGCAGCTACTCCTGCATAGTTCTTCGGAGTGTCCAATTCAGTTGCTTATGCAGAGACCTTTACCATCTCATGGATCAGTGTCTGTGAACAAGATTCCCACACCTAAGATGCTAAATGGACAGAAAGCTGCATGTGCCACAGTATCAGCTACAAGGTCTGCAAATATTACCACGGTTGCAGCCAGTTCAGCAAATACTCTGATACCATGCCTTGAAAAAAACCAAAAAGATGACAAGTTAAAAAAATCCTTGAAAGTGAAAACCCGTTCTGGACGGATTTCACGCCCCCCAAAATACAAAGCTAAAGATTATAAATTCATTAAAATGGAGGATTTGGCTGATGGTCATCAGTCTGATTCTGATGACTATTCTGAGTTGAGTATAGAAGATGATGAAGAAGGAAAGGTGAAGGGAAAGGATGCATTATTCAGTTCTTCAAATTATAATCTGAAACCCAAAATGTTTAAATGTCAGACTTGTGAAAAATCCTACATAGGAAAAGGAGGATTAGCAAGACATTATAAACTTAACCCAGGCCATGGACAGCTGGAGTCTTCACCTCAAAAAATACTTTTAAATAAGCCTAATGGAACCGTATTTGTGGACAGTGCCTGTGGAATGAGAAAGGAAATGACGGGTCCTGCACATTTGGATTCAATTGCTGTCACTTTAAATAATGAAAATGCACTAGTTACCAATCTGGAAGAAAATGTTGATTCAAAGGCTGGAGAACAGGTAAAGTGTGTTACTTAGAAAAGCTGTCAGTTCTGTGGAAAGCAGAATTGCAGTTTTGTACCTGTATAGTCTTTTACTGCTCAGAAATACCCACCAATATGCTAAAACAAATTTCCCATTGAAGTGCTTTAAAAATCAAATTATTGTCTCTTGCAGTGTTGCAGGAATGGTATTCTTGCGCAGGCACATAAACCACAATGTTCACCGCGTGTTCACTTTGTTACTGCTTTTCTGACATACAGTTCACAGCTTGAAAAAACCTCGTCTGTGTGAATAGCATTCTTCTCTGCATTCGGGTAGGAATACTGGGCTGTTCTGTTACAGCCTTTAGCGTGACAGACAGCAAGACATCTTCTACTCTATCAGTTTCTGTTACTGAAATAGTGTAATCACAGAAAATATTTTTATTTGGAATCCAACAGTGGAATGCAGGTTTTGAAAGTGTGGCTTAGCTAGCCCTGCAAACCAAACACTTCGGTGAAACTGGATTCTCTGGGTTGGAAGCTACTTCAGATGCAGATTTTTTTTTTTTACTGTGATGTTTTAAGCTGGTCACTTCAAAGTACAGTTTCTCTTTTAATATTAAAATGGCTCTAATATCTTGCAGCGAGAGCTGATACAGCTGCTGTCTAGCAAAAAATTCTCATTTAAATGTAGTAGCGCTACACATTATTTATAAATGTGGACTTGTTCCCAGAAACACAAAAATTTACACCTTAAGATGCCAATGCAGCAAACAAACCTCCCCCTTCCTCTACGCTCTTCTATCGTCTTTGGGAAAAGAGAATTGCAGAATAGGGAAGTCTGCTCTCTGCATTATTATGTAGTTGTTACTTCCTTGTGCAGCACTTATTTTACCCAGGGTGATGGGAATTTAGGAAAATTTCAGTCTCATATGTAATACTACTACTGACTGCTGGATTGCTATTGTACCTGCTACTTAAAACTAGCAAATACAGATTCTACACATTTATACTTTAACTCTTTGATTTGCTGTAGTTTTTTGCCAGGTGAATACTTTCTAGAAAGAATAGCAGGATTATTAAAACTGGTATACTGATACAGAAAGGAAGGCAACCAAGATCCCCATGCTCAACATAGTCTTCTGTTGTATTTAGAACTAATTTAGTAATATAATCCCTGGATAGAACTGACGTAAATTTGCCTTTTTTAGAGCTTTCCTAATCATTAGAATAGTCAGGAGCTACTGAACGTTGGGAAGCCTGATATACCTCAGTACTGTTGTAAAGTCCTCTCTTAAAAAATAGTAGGACGTTCTTAGAAATTCTACCTTGGAAGAGAAGAAGAGAGGTGTCCAGTAAGAAATCGCTGCCTTGAACAGCGTTGATTGCGTTGAAATCACAATCCTAGCTTAAAAATATAAAATGTCTCTGAGTTTGCCGTGTGGTCTTACAATAGAAGATACTTCTTGGCTGTGTTCTTAGGGAGGGGAAAGGATTTTGAAACATGGAAACTAGGCAATATGTTTTGATTTTTAGTTACTAGGCTTGTCAGTGTTCATGGCTGTTCACTTTGATACAAAGTCTTCATGCTTTGATATTGTTACAATAAAACCCAGTTTTTTCTTTGGGTATGTTTAGCGGTAAAAGCTAATTAAGATTTATTTCCACAACCTCTTTATTTGAAGAGGACGTATTTTACTTCCAAGATATTAAACATATTTAACTGACATAAAACAGCTCTTTAATTATACTCCCTTAATCTCTGCACTTTGTGTGACATTTTGTGGATCAAAAATGCTCTCTTTGTAAATAATGGCATCTATGTGTTGCAGATTGTGTTGGATTTATTCCACAACTTTCTTTGCAGTTATGCTCGTGTCCAGCTTTGCTTTTATTTGATGCACTCTTTATTGTTTTTATATGCAGATTAAAACATGTAATTATTATATGCATTTATTTACTATGCTCTTCATTGTTTGCATAGATGAAGAACTGAATTATAAAATTGTCTTCCTCAAACACTGTTTAAAATGTAAATACTTTTTCTTTTAATTAAGAGTTGTAAGTCTGCAGAAAGCAGACACTTGTTGGCAGAACAACAAAATGAAAACAGTTCAGGACACCGGGGACCCATAACACCAAAAGGACCTGGAAGACCCAGACGACCAAAGAGACGTGGTCGACCGAGGATGGGTGGAAGATCTAGGTGTTCTGGAAGGCTTAGCAGACCTGGTCAGTCCCCTTCAAAGTCACTTAGTAGTGTGTCAGCAGAACACAATGTATTCAGAAGAAAAGCTAGGTTAAAAGAGGTATGGTTCTCTTCTGCAATTACTTCACAAGTATCTTCCCCCTGCCCTCTTTTTTTTTTTTTTTTAATACTTTTCAAAAATACTGATTTTTTTATTGTTGTTTTTAATTACATCCTTGTGTACTGACAAGATGAAAGCCTAAGACATCTTCTAAGAAGAAAACATGACGTTGTCTTTTAAGGAGAAAGTACTTCTGGCAGAACACTGGACAAAGGGAAAATGGGAACTGAGTCTGGAAAGGGACTTTTGACATGTAGATACACTCTTGCTATCCTTTTTAGGGAGAAGGAAAGTTACTGGCTTCTGTTATGTATCTCCTCCAACGCAGTAAAAGAAATAAACCCAACTGAGGCTAGACAACATCAAAAAAGACAGAAAAAGGGAAAAAAAAAACCCACAAAGAAATTCCTGGGGGAGGATAGAATGGGGATTAAAATCCATGCAGCTAACACATTTTTTTTGTTTCCTATGTGTTGTGGAAGATCCATTATGGCTACTAAATCTCCTGATGCTGCTGCTCTTTCTATGAGTTGGCAACGTTTGTGGGACTGAGTTTTGTCTGTATATGGGTAATAACTGTTTTGAGGTTTTCTAATTTATCTCCTCTTTTGGTATTCTCAAAGCTACTTAAACATACAGTATCTTTCAAAAAGTAGTGGTATTTTATGTTCTGAATGTCAGATACATCAACTCTGTAGGCTACTTTGTTCTAATAAACTCATTCTGGCTTTTGGCAGTTAATACAACAATGTGATAATGAAGACTTAATGGAGCTGGCTCTCCCACGTCTTACAAAGCTTGTTACAGTATATGAATTTCTGTTGATGAAGGTAAGGTTGTTTTTTGGGTTTTTTTATGTAAAAATGTTAAATTATTTTAGAGAGACTTGAACAAAACAAACTGACAGACTTTAATTTCATCTTTTTAAAAATACAGTGTGGAGGAATCAAACCTTTTTTTTTTTTCCTCTCTGATTTCTAGGTTGAAAAAGGGTATCCAGCCAAAGCTTACTTCCCAGATGTGTACAGGGAATTTGAAGACTTGCATAATATGGTGAAGAAAATGGCTTATGATCACTTCAGTAACTCTGACTTGCTGAGTTGCCAGCAGCCTGTTGAAATAAAAGATGCTAAGGTAATAAAGCACTTTGTTTGGAAGTATGATTTGTTTTGCTTTATTTTAGATGCTTTGTGTTTTTATTTTTCTCTGACAATCTTTGTCATCCTGGTAAAGTTATTTAAGAAAATGTGTTTTGATAAGCAAAAATAGACATTATTGTAAAAAGTCCAACAACTAACCACAGAGAAAAATAAATCCATAATAAAACTACAATTCTAGATTATGGCAGTAGATACAACTAGAAATATGAAAAAAAAAATTCTAGCAGTGCTGATACACCTTGCATATCTAGGGTAGTATGAAGCTGCACGTTACTGCAAGGTGTATTTAGCATTAACTGCTAACAAAAGAACATTTTGATGTTTGATTAGGAAGGAGGTGTCTATTTAAAATGAGTGGCTTGATTTAAAGGGAAAAGTGGTTTCATTGCAAAATGAGGACAAACTGCATCTATGCAGTTCACAGTTGTACTAACAAATACGAAAGGTATGAGAGGGGAGCATACTGGAAAACTTAAGAGTAGGGATGGTGGAAATAAGATTTTGGATTTTATAATAATACAGGCTTAAAAACAATGAAGTCCTGTATGGGCTATTAGCGGTGGTTAATATTTATTTTTCAGTATAAATCATGACATTCACTGTACATACTAAAAAGCTTTCTAGAATTACTGCATGCTCATCTGGTTATTTTGTAATTAACACTGATGTTTCCCTTTGGAGAAATGAAGTTGCACCAAGTAAAGGGATGCTGTTGATACTGACAGTCCCAAAATGGAACCTCTTCCTCGCTTCTCTTTGGTGTTAATGTGCCTTCTTAATATAGAACTATGCTCTTTTTTAAAAAAAAAAAAATCAAACAAACAAAACCAACCAACCAACACCAAAAAAACAAAAAAAAACCCCCCCCCCCCCCCCCCCCAAAAGAACAAAAACAACAAACCAAACCAACCAACCAACCAATGCAGCCTGGAGGAGGAGTATAGTAGCACACCTACATGAGGATGAAGCACAGGAATGGAAGGGAGGAATCCTTAGCTCCTAAGAGATACTCTTAACAAAGGAAGACTTAAACTTTTTTTTTTTTTTTTTTTTTAATAATGGAGAGCCTTGACAGTGTTCTTTATTAAACTCTGCTCTTAGTAACTGTCTCTGGATTCTATATATAACCACTGTACTCCTAATTCTTCTGAGTTTGCCTGTTGATATTCACCTTCAAATGAAGGTTGTGTTCTATTAATATGGAGGCTAGTGGAAAACACGGGAGTCTGAACGCTTCATTGAGCTGTGATGATTGATTGTCAGACTAGACCCCGTGTAGTTCTAGTTCAGTTTTAAGAAAACAAAACAGTATTTCGGCATTTATGTATTCAGATTGGAGAGGCTAACTTTTACTTTTTTTCCTGTAACTTTTTAAAGGTTGCTGAATCACTAGGAATTACAGAAATACTCACTGGAGAACGAAAGACGCAAGGTGTAGACTCTTGTTCACAATGTGTAATTAAAATGGTTAGTGAGCAAGTGCCTGTGGAGATACTGGGACAAAAACGGTTAGCTGAGGTATGGAATACCTTCATGAAAATTAAAAATGAAAGTAAGACAAATTAAAACTTGTTAAACCAAATAATTATTCCTTACAAAATCACACTAGTATTATCTGAGTCATGTTAAAGTAAGGCTTTCACGGTGTTTGGAAATACTTAAAGAAGGACTCTCTCCTGTGGTATCCTAGTAGAGCATATGAACTAGCATGCTAAGGATGTACTTTGGGAAGACACCTAGTAGCATTCAGGACAGAATCTCAAAGGCTTACAGGTAATCTCATGATACAGGGAAGAAAGAATTTTGTTGAGGCGCTAGTAAATGGGGACTTTGCAGTGAGAAGGGTCCCCAGATTCTACTAACTTGTGTGGGAGTAAATGGGCTAACCAGCAGCAGGCTCGGACGCTGGAGAAGTGGTTGCTTTGCTAACTGGTGGTAGGTAGAGGTGCATGAAAACAGTTCCTTTCTTTTTAACATGTCAGTTGAGCAGATTTAGTCTGTTTACAGCTGTAGCAGGGAAGGTGTTACTTCTTGAAAGTCAAATCTCTATGGTCCGTCCCCTTAACTGTTCTATTTTTTTATTTAATCCAGCGTTGTTTCTGGTGGTGGATAAATAAGACTAGTGCTTTTCTATTTCTGCCCATGGTTAAATTTAAAGGGCTGATGAGTCTTTCTTCATGAACCTAAGAATGGTGGGCAGGCTGTTCCCAGCCCTTTACTGAAGTCGGAGAGCAAGCTTATAGCAGGTTTTGTGCCATGCAGCTAATCACAACGGCTCAGAGAGGAGCTTTGATGTTGAAGCAAAGGCAGATTGTTTCAGCCAAAAATCAAAAGTAAATCAGTGGCATTTTGGCGAAGTGTGAGGGCTGTCTTTAGATCTTTACCTTTTAGGAAGACTTTTAGTGTAAAATCCTGTTTTCAAGGAGAGCATCAGTTCACTGCCATGAAGTGCCCACAGTTTGTGATCTTTTCCAGTATTGTCAGCTGTTACGGTGGCAGCCAGTTAATTATCTCTTGTATTGACAGAGCTCAGGGGAGGAACTGTTGCCATCAGCCAAAAGGACCAAGTTAGAAGACGTAATGGAAAATGTGAATAATGCTTGTGCCAGTCAAGATGAAGTGAAAGAAAAGAGTGGGAATTTGTGTACACTGTTTGAAAAAGATGGTAACCTCTTCAGATTTTCCAATTCTGTTCTGTTCATGGCGGAGCTGAACAAATCTCTTTGTTCTTCAAGCTACTGTGGTTTTTGTCTTAAGGTTTAATTTCTTAACTTGCTTCCCAGGTCCTTCAAAGGCAGCTGTTTAACTCGAAAGGCCTCATGGCGGGGGGGGAGTTACGGATGATGCAGAGCACAGCAGTAGCTCAATTCTGAATGCATGATGATCCTGTTATTGATACTACTGTCGTACTATGAGCACAGTACTGTCCTCTACCTTGTGCTTCCTGAATGCTTCCTGTCCGCCCTATCCCTTGTAGCAGCACAACCTTTGTGTCAGCAGTGGGAGAGCAGAGGAGGAGGAAGCAGTATGCCTGTCCTTCCTCTTTGCCAGAGGAAGAATCGTCAGAGCTTTGTGGATCCTGGGGGAGGGGAGAGCTGGTGCAGGCTGTCCTGTATCTCAGGACAAAGTGTTGCAAAATTGTTGGAGTAATTCAGAGGCGTTGTGATCACTGTTGTGAAAGATTCCAGCCCTATGCATCTCTAGTAAAATGTGTATGTCAGTACTGTCCTCTTGCTTTGTATGCATCTTTTTTTGGTGTTGCTGTAAGCTGCTTTGCTTTTGCCCTTTGCACCTCTTTATGTCAATGCTTGGGTTTTTTTGTTTTCCCCCTTGGTTTATTTTTCTTTCTCTGAACGGCTCTCTGCATGACCATGCTTATTTCTTGTTGTATTATGATTTTCTTCTTGGCTACAAGTTTTTAAAATTTTCTTGCACCTGCTAGTAGGGCTTTTTCTAGTCTACAGTACCAGAAGTTAAAAATGGTGCCTTCTGCAGTATTAGGCCTCCTTTGTTGTGCAGTGCATTTTTCATAACAAAACTACCTACTTGTTCCTTTTGATCTTCAGTAATAAAAACTGACAGCTCATGCTACTGCAGCTTAGTAGTTGTTCAACTACCTATTGGGTTTGTGACCTGGCTCTTGGTCCAGATCAAATAACTGGTAAAACACTAGATTTTGAGTGTGTTTTACCTTTTCTGTCACAGGATGAAAGTGCTTCTGGGGCCGTTAGCACAGCTAATTAGACATGTAGTAACTTGACATGTCTGAGTCCAGCATGAGCTTGATTATCAACAGAAATTTTACCAAGTTTAAACACTTCTGTCAATTTACTAATGATAATGGGTACCTGACAAAGCTGACAACTTTGTGCCTCATGTATTCTTTATCTTCTAATGTTACCAGCTGTACGCCAGATGTAAAGATTGAGGTTGTTTTCAGGATTTACAGAAAACTGCTGCTTTTAATGTAAGGTCCCTTGGTATGGAAATATTCAGTATTATCACTATCCAAAAATTCCTTAAGTAGTTTTATACTGGCATTCTCATTGGGAAATGTTGTAAAACTCCTGTAAGGTGCTTCAGGTTTGCTAATTTGGGAGAAGAAAGCAGGGACGTAGTCTAGCTTTTCCTCCAAAATCATTGCTGAAAAAAATTTTTTTTGGACATGCAGTATTAGATTTGCCCATCAAAATTCTATTTTTTTTCACTGTTTCAGGTTTTAATCCATTAAATGGAGAAATCCTGCTTTCAGATGATAGGCATATCACTTGCTGCACACCTGGAAGTACATTACCAACAGCAGAGGAACATAATTCACTTGCTGATTCAGGTGTTAGAATCAGCGCTGAAAATTCAGGTACTTTCTCCCAGACTGTGAAAATGAGGCTAGAGTATTCCCAGCCAATGAACATACAGGGACCAGCTATGGCAGGCGATGCATCTCTGCTGCACACTGAAGTTGTATTGCCCGCTGAAGCAGACGGCTCACCTGAGTTAGTTCAAGCACACTTTGTGAGTGAGAATACAGCAGGTGGACTGGCAGCTCCTGAACTTCGCAACTCTCTGTCGGAGAATGCAATGGGCTGTCAGAGCACTAACTTATCAACGCGTGAGGAAAATGGTCACAATCAAAAGTATCAGAAACTGCAAGAAGAAAACCATAATTTTGCAATTAAAGAACATTCTGAACAACTTCATAATGCTGATATGACTGATGAGATGCAGGAACTTGAAAAAGTTTTTTCAACAAACATCGTGCCAATAAACTACCCACACAGTGCTCAGGCTGAGTCGCACCAGAACCCCGTCCCAGAAGCCTCCCTGCCTGCTCACGCAAACCATGAAAACTCTTTTAAAAACATGAATGAATTTTCTTGTGGGACAGAGGAACAACATGAGCTGGAGAATACAGTTACTGTAGATGAAACGGTAGCCTTTGAGATTACTGATGAGAGCCATGATTTTTTATCTCAGGGACATGAACAGATTTTTATTCAGACTTCAGATGGGTTTATCCTGTCTCATCCAGATACTGCTGTTTTGTCTCAGGCAGAAGGTATTGTCATTGTAACCGATTCCAATGGTACTACAATGCACATTCGCACACCTGAGGGGATACCTTTGGAAACCGTGGAAGCACTACTGGCAATGGAAGCAGATGGCCAAAGTGAAGATATTTTGCTCTCGCAAAGTGAATTGGAGCCATAAACTAGAAAACCATATAATGCTTTCTTCTGGAAGAGACTGACTCTATAAAATGTATATTTTTCTAATGTGAATACTGAAATAATTGAAATTTAACTTATTTGTAAACTGTTTCTATGCCCTGTACTTTTTATAACTTATGTTTATATAAATCTAGCAGCATTGCAACCAAAAATTCTAGAATTAACATCATTTTATTTGCTTTATATGTTGGGGATGGGTGGAAAGTGGAAATCTGTCAACCCTAAAACCGTTGCACTATTCCCTTTTGTTACATAATTCCTTTTCTCTCTAGCCATCTAAAATGCAGTAAGTTGTACTGCTGTTCAGCAGTGATGTGCTGTGTACTGGCAAGCTGTATATGGGTAAAATAAAAACTACATTAAAAATGTGTGTTTTCTGTGCCATTGAGATTACAAAGCACTTTGTTGTTGCACTTTCTTAAAGCTAGCTTGAATGTTCTTTAGCATCTAGACTTGATGTGCATAAATCTGCGTGGAAAAATGGGCAGAATATAATCCACATTTGTATATTCGAGAAACAATGTGACAGCCTAGGTGATCCTTGCTTAAATAAGCATCCACCGAGTTAGAGGCAAAAATAGCCTCAAACAGGTCTGATTTCTACTGAACTGTTGGAAATGTATTTAAGTATCCTTGTCCAATGTTCAGCCACACCTTTAAAGATTGCTGTTACTTAAGAGAGAAAGTGGAAGGTGCATAAGTAGCAATTTGATTTTCCTTAATGAGATACCAAATTATTTTTTTAGTCTGCGATGGTATGTTTTTATTAGACTTGTATTACAGTTTTTTCTTTCAGATGATGCATTCTTTATCAGTTTTAAGCTTTGACCTTTCTAGTAACTCTACCCTGCCCTGTACTATTTAAAAAGATATCCTTGACTATAATCCCCGTTTCTCTGTGCAGACAAAAAAACTGTACAAGTTATTTATCTACCGCTATCTTGTATTTTTGTCATACTTCAAGTACGTTGCTTGGATGACAGTATTTTTGTGGAGACCTAGCAGCTTCCTGTCCAAGGCACTGGCTTTTCTTTGAAGAAGCTTAGCAGGTGCAAAAGAACAGCCTGAAATGACCAGTATGTTTTGTTCATGAGCTATTGTAGACATTATTGAAAAGAGGTAACAGATTTTAAAATGTGTGTTGCCTCATTGTTAAATACATGAGGCTACTGGGATAACTGGACAAATCAGCTAAAAGAACCCGTAATGGGCCGGAGAACTGTTCTTAAGTATGAACATTGATTTTTTTTCATAGTCTTGTTACTAAGGAAAAACTTACACTACAACAATCTAAATAAGAGAGAGGACAATTTAAAGACAATTTGCTCTACTAGATCTCTTTAACATAATTGGTTTTGTTTGGTTGTTTCTTGCCCTTTCCCCCCCACCCCCCTTGGTTGCCTAAGATTAATTTGATTAGCCAAAACACTGCATTTTATGGGTGGATGTGAAAGATGTCTTCATATGTTAGTGAGCAACTGTCTAGCGGCTGGGTTTATGGTATAGTTTTTGTTCTGGGTTTTACAGGCCTAGACCTTATAAATGAAGACACCGTACAAAGCAAGGTTCTGCTGGTCTTTCAAAGTCTTTGACTGCAGTGAGCAATTCTTTATTACGCTCTTTTGTACTGACTGTCTAATAGCTACATAGGAGGGCTTCAAATATAACTATAAACTGCTTAGAGCTATAATGGCAAAGCATCTCTGCAATGATTTTGCAGTAATCTTCCTGCATCTGATGACAGCAGTCAATGAGCAAGGGGGTCTGTGACTATGCAGGCTCCTTCCTGAAAAGCTTATTTCCTCTAAGAAACAAGAACAAACCACAATTTGCACCAGAAATTGCAGAAAATGAAAATCTGCTTCAATTCTGCCTTCTCTATTGATTTGCACGTGCTGGGAAATACAATACACCTAATCTCCTCTTAAAAGAACAATTCTACAAGTGAACCAACATTTTCTCCTTGGAAAATATTTTTCAAGTATGAAGGTGTTTCCATAGTGACAAGGGTCTGGCCCTACTTGGATAAATTAAGATGGCTGTTCAACTATGTGGAACACTTGCACAGAAAAATAATAAAACCCAGCAAAGCTATTCATAACTGATTGTATTCTTGAGCTACAGCAGAATTTCTTTTTAATGCTAGAAATCTGGGGTAAGAATAGAACACTATTAAGCTGTTAGAAACAACCTCATTGTTGAACAGAGCAACGTGTCCAGAGAAGTTTACCAGTTCATGTCTGTCTGTTTTGTTACTGCAGGAAACTTGTGTTCCTTACCAAACCTACGAGGTTTCAGCTTGGAACTACTTAAGTAAGTGACCCTACTTTTCCTATCAGAAATCTGTTACAGAATCTCTCACTGTTTTAATTATTTTTCTAGTGTGAAACCACAGCCATTATGGTCATTTCATAGCAGTGTGCATTTTTTGTTACTGTCTTTTAGTGCAAATAGTTGTTTCAAGGAGCATCAAGGGTAAACATCTCTCAAGGCACAACAATGAGTCAACAGCACTTAGAAACACTAGATAATTGTGTGAAATAGATGTAAATCAAGAGTTTATGTAGGAGCAGGTCATACAGGCTATCTGGAAGTGGGGGAACGGAGATTATTAGTCATAAATGAAGTAAGCAGAAGGCCTAAATTCACTACCCATTAGGGATTTAAAGATCTGATGACACAGCTACATAGTTTCTGCATCATAATACATTTTTCTGAAAAGTGGTAATTTGCAATAGCAGCTAACAGTTATTAAAGGCTGGGTAAGTGTAGCAGCTTCTCAAGGCTACCCAAGTCTGATGTAAGGGTATGCTACAGTGATTATGACATCTTTAGGAGTGAAAGCAACTAAGGGTATTGAATTCCACTTCAACATTTAGGTTTTGCATTAACTGTTTCTCCTGAACACCCTCTCTCTACTCTCTTTTTCATGAAAGCAGCATGAAAAAGAAAGAATTTGAGCCACTGACTCTTGTCATCTAAACTGCTAATAAGAGGGGGCGCACCTTTAAACCAAAACCACTTGACATCAGAAACAGTAATCCAAGGAGAAAATCACTGAGCCCTGTGACAGGAAGCAACCAGTATGGGGTAAGGCCATGACTGAAGCAGGTCCTGGTTTTATTCAACAGATGCCTTAATAAAACATCTCTAAAAGAAAAAAGTTACAATGAATTAAAAGAGACAAGACCTTTTCACGTAACAACTGTGGAATAGTGAGTTATACTAGACCTTCCCAGTATGCTAGTTCAGGCTCAGGTCGCTCTTAAGGGGTGATGTACCTAACCACACTATCATCAAAATCAAACCAGAATTTACACTAATGTCTGTGACAGCGTTTCAGAACCACATACCAAACTACGCAGATCCCCTTCAATCCACTATTGGATCCTGCCTTTTGTGCTTTCCTTTCCCCATTTACAAAGCAAGTACAAAAGCACTAGCTCTGTTAAGTCATAAAAAACCAAAACCACCTCAAAAAACTCCACAAAAGACCAGGAAGTGCTGAATTTCTATGGTGAAAGGGACAATGTAGGTATTTTAGACTGTCAAGACTTGGAAAGCAGTTACATTCTTTGCTGGAGGTGTCTATGTGCATGGAATCCCCCCCAGACCACCAAGCAGTGCTCACCTCCTTCTGATTATAGGGGACTTAGCCTCCTACCTGTAGCCTCTCTATTGCACTTAAAATGGATAAAGCAACCAAAACCAGCTTGTCCCATGCAGAAAAAGGAGCGTCACCCGAGACAAGATCATAAATACAAATAGAGTAAAATATTTTAATACGTTTTACAAAAGTTCAACTTACTTGGTAAGCCTTGCAAACTGCCATTTCAATTTCATGTAAGCTTCATTAGAAGCGAGCCAGGTAACAACTGAAATTCTAGCACTGCCTATGTCCTGTCTCCAGCAGCATGGCTTCAAGGAGGAGTTTGCTGCTGTTCTCAATGTAAGGCTGGTACAACCATGATGATAAATAGACCATCATCAGATCCTGGTCAGCAGAATGAGCAATTTCTTGTACAATTGTTCGCTTGAGTTGTAGTTCCTTGTTGTACATTTCAGAGAGCTTCAGAGAAACCTCATCTGAAATGGATTGAAAAACCAAGAACATTGACCAGAACATTTCAGCAATTCTCTAAAAGTTAAATTACACTTGTAATATGTTGATCATTACAAACCCCCTACCTTACATAAGGTATTCCCCATATTTAAACATCTTGTTTTTTACAGCATTAATAATGCTTGTACACTAGAACATAAAAGTCTAAACAATTTCCTCAGCTTTTGGGTATGTTTAATACACTTGTGATTTTGACGTGAATCCCCTTTTAATTCTAAAATAAGCAGTGGTACTGATTCTCAGGACCCACTGTAAAATTATCAATTATAGCTATTCTTTCAAATAACTGAAATTTGATTTTAAAATCTGGTAATGCTATCCTGAAATACAAGTTTCACATTTTAGAGTCACTGCTGATTTTAGCTAATCTAAATGATGACCTCACATGCTGTCAGGCACTTTAGCAATGATATGAATATATCAATGAATGATACCAATAGTGAAAAATAACAGTAAACCAAAACAACACACCAAAACTGAAGTGTGTAATGTGAAAACTAATATTGTTACTAGTTATGTGAGTAATACTGGTAGGAGGGGGTAAAATACATCTATGTAAGAACCTTTAATTATTTGACTTTCAAAAAACAACCACACATTTTTAAAAGGAGACTGATGCTTCATTTCCAGCTTAGCCTGAACTATCACTGCCTTCAGGAGGATTTAGTCTTTCATGGAGTAGAGAGCATCACTAAATGATTCAGTCACAATGAGTGTTTTGACAGCAGTTGTCTTTGTCATTCTTACCCTTTTAAGCTGGCAGAAGCTAATACATAAGATTCCCCCAAACTTGTGAAAGTGAAGAAGCAGGGCTTCACAAAGCTATGACTTTCACTTCACAAAGGCAGCAGTTGGTTTGCATGCCATCAGGCCTCTCTTGAATTCGGTTTTAGAACTGCGGTAATACCAGTTGGGAGGCAGTACCTTTACTGCCAAGTGAATGCTAAAAGGACTGATACTAACAGTAGACACGGAGTATTTCTTTACTTGTCTTGACTGACACTGATCAGAGGAATTTGTCTTTGGCTGCCTGAGAATTAACTGGGGTATAGCTTGTTCTCTGCATTCAAGGATTTCATTTCAGCGTCAAGTAACAAGCCAAGTCAGTCAAGCCTATGGCTTAACACTCCAAGTGGCGAGTATGTCTCTCCCTACAAAGGATGCGGCTGCTGCAGCCTGGACACTGTAAGCTGCTGACAAGCTTAGTTTCGTGCTGTAATTGTTGCATGTTAGACAAGGCTTGGCAATTCATGCAAGCAGTCATCAGCAGTAACCCTAAGCCAAGTGGTGCACTCATGTGCTTATTGATTAGTCAATTATAAGGGAGACAGATATTCTCTCTAAAACATCCCGATATAAGGGTTTATTTTTCAGTCCTAAATTAGATGACATCACTGACACAATGCAATTAGCTAAGATAATCAATATTGTACTTACAGAAGTATGGCGTGGGCCATGTATGAAAGAAGGGTGCTGTGCAATTCCCAGCTCCATGGTGGAATATTTCCAAGTCACAGATTGCTTTAGTGGTCGAAGTAAGCTTTTCCATTTTCAGTTGTATTTTTGTCTGAAAATGATGAACATGTAATGTTAATGGACATCTCAGGACCATTAGGCTACTATAATCTTAAACACTGTTTTAAAACTATTTCTGAAGACTATTTAGTCTAAACATTTCTAACTCACTTTTTTTTTTTTTTTTTTTTTAACTCCAGACAGGAATCAAAGCTGGAATTTATATAAAGATTTAATATGAGATACCCTAAAATTCTGAACACTGCAGACATGACTTACTCTGATTTTGCGTAATTCTTTTGTTTCCCCCATGCAGAAATGCATTAAAGCCCTCTCTCATTTTATCAAGTGTCTCTGGGGTATTCCTATAGCAATTTAATACTGGAGAAAAACATCAGACTGTCTATGAAGAAGTGTGGCACAAGCCCCATAAACACATGCTTTCTTACATTACCATGTCAAGATGACTTAAATTTGATTTTAAAAGATCAGCAACAGGTGAGAAACAGCTCAATCTACTGCTGAAAATATAGCTTGCTTCGAAAAACAGGTCATTCCATCCATTTCCTTCATGTTCGCCTGACTTTGTGCATTACCGATGGGGACTACTATTAACAACAAAACAGAGCTAGCAGGCAGTATCTTTAAGTCAAGAAGCTAAAATACCGATATTTCTATAAAATCGTAAGCTGGTACAAACTTATAAAGGAATGAAATATAAAATACGTCTGTAGTAGCCGTGTTTAGTATCCAATCTAACACTTAGACTCCTATTACTCAGAAGTAATAAAAATTGTATCAGCGTACTTGGTAGTCTGAATACAAAACTACTTCAAGGAAACAAAAGAAAAGAAAATTACTGTTTCTTTTTCCCACAGAACAAAATTTGAGGAAAATCTAGCTGCTTCCCTGCTTATTCTAAATACTGGACTGGCATCCTGTCTATATAAAAAAATACATCTATCATCTTTTTAATGAGCCTCCACTTTGGCAGCAGGCTGCAAAAGTTATTTTTAATAAGAATTTTAAATTATAGTATCAGGCAAAAAATATTCTTTTTGCTTCCTGTCAAACTGACAGGTGACATTAATTCCTAGCAATGTATCCAGAAAAAAGGTGGGTTACATATTAATTATCTTATTCTACTCTTTCTCTCTCTCTCTCTCTCGGAGTTCTGCACAGAAAATGCAGGTAGGCAAACTAAAAATATAACTGCATTATGTCTGATCAAAGATAGCTGCAAAGATATGATGGCAGGTAAAGCACTGCTTTAGCTTTGTTGTTTGTTTTGTTCTAAACAGAGAGAATATTCAGGACAAGAAAACAGAACACAGGTGCGGTTTCAGAATGCATTTTTTGTACAACTTGTTTTCAGAAGATCACTTCATAAAGGGAAGAATAGAATCATAAGCAGAAAGCAGATGTGAAACCAACTTTCAAAGTTACCAATCAAGCAAATAAATGGTGTACACTAGATTTATAATTATTTAGGTTTGAAGCCAAAGAACTATGACTAAAAATTCTCATTTTCTGTTTACAACAAATACTTGAGGATGTTTCCTTATGTCATATTTGAACACACTGGGAATTGATTCATGTTGACCAAGACTGAAAAATGAGCATTACCATATGCTTTAAGGTCTGAAGTAATTCTGCACAGCAATCGTCCAGTTCTTCATTGTATTTTGGAGTTGGCTTTTCAGATTCTGAAGCACTTTTATCACATGCTATCTCCAGTTTGTTGTCTTGAAATCTAACATAGAAACATAGGGCAGAGTAAACAACTGCATATAGGTTTACTTGAACTGTGCAGATTTAAAATCCATGCAGCCTGATACTACCAAATCTTTCTCTCACAGGCTGATCGTAAGAATTCCTACATAAAAATAGTAAGGGACATAGCTAGCCATGTGAGCAATCGGGGCTGGTATCATAATCTTCAGAGGAACATAGAATTACTCTACCTTAGAGGATGTGCTTGAAAAAAAAGAGTTGCAGGTGTTAAGACACCACCTTTTCCCACTTGTGTTTGCCCCTGTGTTGGAAGTTCTCTTGGAACAGACAAGATGTGCCCAGGATTCAGCTGCTCCAGCTGACAATCTGATGCCTCACCACAAACACCTTCACGCACAATTTAAGCTAAAAGGTTTAACTGTGAACCCAGAGCAGCTAATATGCAGACACCTATCCTGCCTTACTGATTTTCCCACAGAAGCTGTAAACTTAGACAGGAGAGAGGGAGTTGCTAGAGTGTGAAAGCAACATCTGACACCTTTACAGCAAAATATTCCTGAGCTTGTACCTGTCAGAATCCTGTCAGACAAACCCTGTTCAGCTGTCAGGACTCTGGAGAGTTTTTTTTTTTCCAAAACCCTGTTAGTTATAGGTTTTTCTTTACAGCATGAAGGCAATAGCTCTACCAAAGTTTTTTGTTTGTTTTTTGTTGTGTTTTATTTTGTTGTTGTGGTGGTGGTTTTTGTTATTATTGTTGGGTTTTTTAAATCATCACTGTTAATAACTTCCTTGTCTATACGAATCACTGATTCTGCTATCTATATAAATCATATCTGAAATTTAACTTCAGTGAAATTTGGTAACACTGGCCTCAGTATAACTATGCTAGAGAGTAAGGGAACTCATATGGGCTGAGATCTGTAGGATTAGATTCTAACTTTGTATATTATAAAAGTATTTTAAATATCCGCTATGCTTAACTATGTACAATAATAATTTTCCATTTCTTGAAAATATCATTACTTCGTGAGATTATTTTAATTTTTAAGACATTATTTGAATGCATATAGCTTATGTGACCAAAAAGTGCAACTGCTGAGTTTGATCTAAGAGCTAGCTTATCCAATCTGACGTGTTCTTTCCCTCATCTCCAAGAAGAACCTTCTAGTGAAAAAAAAAGATTAATTTCTTTATAAAGGCAATCCTTATGCTAGCTTTACTTATATGTGTTATTAGGATACTTACTGCTCACTGATCTTCATGTTGACTATTTTGTTTGCTGTAGTAAATCCATTATCGTTCAGTCTCTCCCATTTCATCATTAAATTGTGCCAGTCTGCTGCATTATCTTTAATTTTTCTTGCACTGACAGATAAAACAGGTCTTCTTGGAGTACCATCAGCAGGACTTTTTGCTATATGCCAAAATAAAGATATTCAAGCCATTTGAAGCATACAGAAACAAATAAGCATGCTGATGCGCAGCTGTTTGTATGAATGATTTCCTTGCTTTACTGCTGAATATTGATTAAAGATGGATTTTATGTTAACTGCCTTCAGTCATAAAATCGAATTCCTCATCTATCAGCCTTGTTACTATTTACAAGAAAATCGCGTTATTTAAAAAATGCAAGCCCGTTCTGAGACGCGATACTGTAACGCGGACAGTCCGGTACCGACCGTCTTGTCACGGCGCGATACGCAAACGCCGCAGACGACAGCAGGGACTCACGGCAGCCGTCACTGCACGCACGCAGCGCTCCTGCACGGACGGCTCAATTAATTCACGTCGACACACGAGCTTGAAGCGCTCGGGAGAGAGCTGGGTCCTACCGCAGCTTTACTGCTGTGCCGGAAGCCCGCGTACCACCACGCGTCGTTGGAGGCGCACGCAGCGACGGGGACCGGCTGCGCACCACCCCGCTCGCATCGCCTCAGCGGGCTGCGA
>JMFS01074192.1:0-29697 GCA_000699545.1 Podiceps cristatus | reverse complement strand
CCCCCCCGCCGTCCTCCCGAGAACTATTGATTCTGGGTTCTGGGCAGCAGCTGGCTGGTTTCCTGTGCCTCCTCCCTGGCTAAACAATGAGGATGTGGCCTGTAGCCTGCCATCCTGCCTGGGTGCAGCTTGTCCATACATTTTAAAAGTGGGAGAGGATAGCCACCCAGCAACAGTAGGTCGCTTGAGCTCTGCCAGCAGGACTGGTGACTTTCCAGCCCAGAGACCATGATTCCTGCCACGTGCAAGGTACCCACGAGCCCCAGACCCCTCCGAATGCTGAGCTGCCCAGTGCCTCTTACCAGGACATGCAGAACTTATTTCCGACCCCTAGAGAAAGGAGTGCTTAACAGGCAGCCATTTCTACTGCCACAGGATGGCAGATTTGAGAATGGTTTGAGCTGAGACCAGAACCTCTCACTTGGCTTGGAGAGTCAGACTTGCCTATAGGTTGGGGCATAGTGACCACAACTGTTGTCCTTCCACTGCCCTCTCTACCTCCAAAGCAATCACAATTTTCACCATCTCTGGCATAGAGAAGAGCAAGAAAGCAGGTCCCTGCTGTTGTACCACCCCCAAAGCCAGCTGTGCCCACCCCAGAGCTGGATCCGACTGCATGGGACAAGTCCTTCCCCTTGCCAGTTTCAGAATGGGAGTTTCTGGACTTTAAATACTGTAACAGTCAGTTGTTTTTCCCCATCAAATTTCCATTTTATGGGAGAGTCTGAAACTTAAACACAATAAACTTTATTGCCTATCTGACATTTATTTGCAACGTATATTTACTGCCTGGAAAGAAAGGCCGAGTGATATGTTTTCTCCTCTATCAAACAGGGGAAAGATACAGCAGGACTCTTCCCATTACTTCCACTAAAAAGAATCAGATTTATTTACCTTGACTTGAGAGAGTCATTTTCACAGGATATCTCCATACTTTTAGAAGCTTAGTGAGATCAATAGAGTTCTTAATAGGGTATAAATACATCCTTCCTCTTTTGCTGTAATATCCTGATATGGGGGGGAAGTGCTGGAAGAGGAGGATGTTTGTTATTTTACAAGCTTTTTACAATACCGGCCTAATGAGATAATGTATTTATTTATTATAACAATAAACGCAGCTGTAAAATGGACCATAAAAAATAATAGATGACTCACAGATTTCTATACCCAACATGTCAGCTGTAATTGGGGAATAAATTAAATGATCCATCTGCTTGCCATCTTCTACACTATTTTCCTTACTATCCTCAATATTTAAATACAGTCAGCATTATTTATATTAATTACTCACTAACAACAGTAACAACAAAAACTCTACAAGGAAATTGATTGGCCTTGCAATATAATTCCCCAGCCACATCACACACACACACACACTATATTCTTTCCCTTGCACTTAGATCTAATGAGTATGATGGACTTGCTTTTCTGTATTAATAGTTTTCACTTTATCATGCCAATACTATTGAGTCTTCTCTTTATTAGTGTCTTTGAGACAGTGCTAGCAATGATATATCATATAAAAGGTTGAGAGACAGTTTAGTCCATTAAGCTGGGAAGAAAGCTTCGTCTCCTTCCCAAGAGCAGCAACTTCAAGCATACAGAACTTGGACACAGTCCTAAAATTGGAATAATATCACCTAAAGACCCCAACAAAGGTGAGGTGTTTGGGAAAACACATTATACAAGCGGATCTTGAGAAGTATTTCCTGTATGGAACTTGTGCAAGTTTATATATGCAAATACTGGCATTTATATAAACAAGACAGGAGAGGGAAATTGATACACAACAGGTTACTGACTTGGGCCCAAAGAGAACCCAAATTTCTCCCATGTTCTTGCCCAGTGTTGAATTCATCAGGGCACAGTGCTATTGCTTTGGGAAGCATTAACTGATCAGTGACAAGCTAAGTAATTTCCACCCCATCAAGTCCCTTCACTCTTTACGCTATGCATCAAATCTAGATTCAATGTAGTATTACTTCACAAGCTGACTAGGAAAAAGAGGTACAATGATGTAAAAAAAAAAGCTATGTTTTTGCAATTCCTTTCTGTTTTCAGCCTAAGTGTTGAGATGTCATATCTGGTGCAGATGTTCCTGTTTTCATAACTTAATCTGAGTGTAAGAATAATTTAAAATTATTTTTGAAATAGGAAAATTACAGCAGGTTGAAAAAACTTGAGACTTTGGGATTCTTTGTTCTAGGAAACACAACTTTAAAGGTTTCTTAATGATCCATAGAAGCTGTTGAGTAGGAAAGATGAAATAACAGAGAATATTTAATGGGACACTGGGTTTATTCACTAGTCAAGCCATTAACTGGGGAATCCTAGACCAGACCCTTGCCACACTGGACACTGAATTGGGTCCAATCTTCCTCCTCCATCCATCATTTTAAAAGTATTTCAGCCTAACAACATTGAAAACTTCATTAACACTTTAGTCTTTCTGTCATCATTGAAGACATCCAGAAAATGTAAATATTTACTGTTAGTATTATAGTACAATATAACTATAAAAATCATTTACAGGCATATAATTAATTAAATGAATACATGAATATGTTTACAACTAGAATTGATGTCAGACATTTTTTAGACAATCAAATTGCCTGTCATTTATTTGGAATTTGGTCAATTCTACCTCTCTCAAGATTAGCTCTAAGGTTAAGATTTTAAAATACCCAACAGTCAGTAAGGACATCCAGTTAGAAATGCACAGATATTCACTAACATAAATTCAGCTTCTTTTGAATTATTCGCATTTTTTTACTCTAGCTCCCAAGTACCTCCAGCTCACACCTTCTGTAGGTAAAAAGTTAATGTTGCCTGCTAGGTTTAACGGACCCTTTTAAAATGTGTTCCCCATTGCTGTTCTCTAACAGACACTTGTGTCTTCTGACAGGCTACATTTTTCTATACAGCTGAAAGCTAAATAGTGAAATGCATGGGGTATTTGGGGGTTAGGGGCTTTTTCCTTGGTGGGTTATTTGGATGCTTTTTTTTTTTTGGCAGAAAATCTTTTGGAAAATCTCTCTAACAAACAAGACAACAAAATGCTTCAGCTTTCACTGAAAGGGCTTGAAATGCAACACACAGAAGGTGCATCTGCAGTGAGCAGTTCTCTAGCTGGCAACAATAACGTCTCGGTGATGGGAATTCTGCTTGCAAGCTGTTTTGTCTAAATAAAAGAAGATGGTCAGGCAGCTATATTTCAAAACCAGTCAACAGATTTTCCATCTACTTTCCATTTTCATTCTTCTTTCATCATTCCAGAGTACATGAAGTAACTTACTGCAAACACCCTGCATGAGTATCTCATTGATTCACAAGGGCAAAGATATTTCTTCTTGTTAGCAATTAAAAAGGTTTGAGAGCTCGTGGTGCCTG
The DNA here is from genome assembly GCA_000699545.1 of Podiceps cristatus. NCBI lineage: Eukaryota > Metazoa > Chordata > Aves > Podicipediformes > Podicipedidae > Podiceps > Podiceps cristatus. The sequence continues at coordinate 26,307 of JMFS01074192.1, read as the reverse complement.
GTTATAGAGGTTATTGCTAGTTAGTGCTATTATGGGATTCCACTTTCGCTATTTTCTATTTCAGTCCATTTTCTATTATTATTCCAAAGGATTCAATAGCAAAGCACCACTCAAGATAAGACAAGAAACCTGAGTAATAGGCATTATCCTATTTTCCAAAAAAGAAAAAGCAATATGGGTTCTGGAAGCAGCTTAGGGTGCCATTTTTATCAAAAGTAATGGAAAGGATGTCTCATTTTCTGTTCTGTGTCCATCACTTCACCAGCTGCAGTAATAACCCATAATTCTTGGAGTGTTTTACTTTGGGATTAGCACATTGCTAGACTCCTTTAAACAATCTCACCTCTGGTATAATTGTGCTGACAGCTACAGAATTGTCCCAGGAGGGAATTTTATGGATCCTTCATTTGTAGATATTTTTTCCATCTGTTTTTCTTGGAGGATTTCTCACCAGAAGCTAGCCAGAAACAGCACCTTTTATTAATGTCACTCCAGATCCTTGCAAGACAAACTCATGCCATATGTTAGAGAAAGATATCTCCTCCCTGCATTTGACTTCTGTTCTACTAACTGCGCCCATTCAAGACTGTTCCTCTCTTCTCCAGCCTGCTGTAAGATAAAAACTGCCTTTATAATGGACAACAGTACAATCGGGTGCTTTAACAGCATTACACCAGCAAGCTAATCTTTCTCAATTCAAGGTGCCTTGCTCATGTTTGCCTCAGCAAACACAACACTGTTCTCTGGATCAATCTGACACTACCTAACTGTAATTAGCTAATACTTCCCCTGAGCAACTTTAGGGTGATTTCTCTCGCACTCCAATACCTATTTTTGGCTGCAGATGTATCTTGGTTCTCAGGGTTTCCAAGGGAATCAGACAGTTTTAATACTCTTGATATCTTTCCATAGTTTCAATAAAGATCAAGATTCTAATCTATGTTTAGTTTTGGTTTGTTTTTTTCTTTTCGCATAGGTTAGGGATGAATGTTGCATGATGACAGACAGTTTTGCTTTTGACATCTTTGAAACATTCTCACTATGATTGACTCCAATAGTGGTGGTACTGATGCATCCAGCACTTCCCTGGGTTCCCAGCTAGAGGAAGAGTGGACTTGAGTTTTTCCCCCCAACACTCTTGCAGCATGATAAATCTTCCTGTTGCCCCCCTTATAACCAATACCGAGTAATCTTGTTATCAAAGACCCTACCAGACAATGGCCTTATGCAGCATTATCCCTCCACTAATGAAATGCATCTGTATCTCGGGGCAGGGATATAATGGCTGTTTTAATTGTTCAGAGCAGATGCAGTAACATTTTAGGACAGGAAGAGGAATGTTGTTGTACATAATTGGCCCTGGAGGAAGAATCTGAGAAAACGGCATATCATATTCTGAATCTTGCTCATAGTCAGAGCAAGAATTAATCTACAACACTAACTTCTGTATATAGATATTTTGGAGTCTTTATTGTCTGCAAGAATTCAGGGCTTAATATTTCATGCATCTTCTAAATGATGAATACACTCTAAGACATTGACTGAGACATGAGGAATTTCACCAGCTGTATAAATCACCCCATCTTGGATACCATCTGAGCACCATTGGGAAAAGTCCTACTGTTTGACTAGTTAAGCCCAGCCCCCCAAGATCTGGTAGAACAAGGTAAATGTTCACCCTGTCTTTATCTCTGTTCGCATGTCATCTTACACAATTTCACAATGGGAAGAGAGTCTGGAGGAAAGTGTGGAGGAGACCATTAGGAGGGCATCTGCATGAAAAGTGTGAAACAATTTTTCCTCCATAATCAATGTACTATCAACAAATCACTTGCACACACCTAAAGTCAAAAAGGAGGAGGAAACCTCTGGGACTACAAGGAGTGAGGACATTTCTTCAAGGGTGAAAATGATCTTTTTGTTTTATTCCAGATGTGGAATTAAATAACAAACAAAAAACAAAACCCACAAAAACGAGCAACAAAAAAACAATAACAAAAAAAAACCCCAAAATCAAAAAACACACAAAACCCCCCCACTACTGCTTACTCCCAACAGTTTTCTTTCTGTATGGAATGAAATCTTTATCTTTTACAGAATTCATTAACAACATTATTAGTTGCTTAGTGTTGAGGGAGCAATTCAGATTCTCTCAAAAGGGTCTAACTGTCTATTGTATTAGTCATCACAGCCCAGATTTTTTTTCACCAACTTCTCTTTGTTTTCAATATTAGTAATTCTGGATATAATATTGTTTAGAGGCTGTGATATTAAGGATTTTCTAAATATATCACTGTTATCAACAGAGAAAGATGTCAGCAATGGAACAGATGTTTAACCATTAACTTGAAAGGGAACAGTGTTAGGTTAAAATTCCAGGGCTCTTGGAAAACCTTTCTGAAGAAGCAAATAATGCAGAACTTCCCAGACAAGTTCACCACACAAGATTCAGACATGTTAAAGCAGGCAAATAAACTGATTTATGCAAATTAAGTGAAATGGAGAATAAAGCAACCCCTGAAAGCAAGCTTCACTGGGTGGCATTTACAGCAACTGCAGTTGCATCTAAGTCCATAGTTATTAGAGAGAGCTGTTGGTATTCATTATAATATCACATATGGGGGCAGTCTAAGCAAGAAAGCTAAGGCCCCAAAATGATCACTGAACTTAGTGTTTTCTCAGATGATGGGCACAACCATTAGGCCCATTCTTCCCCATTAAAGTCAGCAGGTACAGGTACACTCACACCCCCTCACGTTATACACTTCTGTGTAGCCACTCTCCAGCCACCTCATCCATTCCTCGTTTTATCCATGGACTGGCACACCTGTACAAGTGTGCCAGTTGGACGGACTACAAGGTACTCAGGTACAAATTTAGAAAAAAGCAAGTTAAACAAGGAATTAAACAAGGACCTTGCAAATTCTTTATACCAGGACCTGTTTCAGCCTTGTTGGCAACAGCCAAGCAATAGTCTTTCTAGAGCAAGGTTGATGTACACTTGTGTGCACCGTTCTTATCCATAGCATCTGGTAGAGGATCTTTTTGCTGGCCATCCAACTCTCTATGCCATCAGTGATGAAGGGCGAATTTATTTATTGCCGTCCAGTGTAAGAAGCAATCTATTTACTGTGTATTTCTTTCACCATAAATAGAACATATTTGAGCAACAGGGTGGGAGACTGACTTTGGACAGTGAGAGTCTACAACCTGCTTTAGTAAATATTTGTCATAGAGAATATTCATACCCATTTTTCTATCATGTAAAACCAATAACTGAGGAAACTTCTCCTTTTTGTTAATTTGGGGTTAACTGAACACGACTGAGCATGGCAAGGTTTTGGTAGCGGAGGGGCTACAGCAGTGGCTTCTGTGAGAAGCTACTACAAGTTTCCCCCATTAGGGGGACTGAAAATGGAACAAGATGTCCAAGACAGACCTGCCACTGGCCAAGGCTGAGGCCATCAGTGACAGTCATAGCACCTCTGGGATAATGTATTTAAGAAACGGAAAACAACCTGCTGTGGGAAACAGCAGTAGAGAGCAGAGCAGGGTGTGAGGAGCCTCCCCTGCGGGGGAAGGAGCGGCAGAGACACGCGTGAGGGACTGACCGCAGCCCCATCCCCGTCCCTGCGCCGTGCGGGGGGAGAAGGGAGAGACATCAGGTGAAGGTGAGCCCAGGAAGAAGGGACCGGTGGGGGGAAGGTGTTTTTAAGATCTGATTGTATTTCTCATTGTCCTACTCTGATTTGATTGGTAATAAACTAATTTCCCCAAGCCAAGTCTGTTTTGCCCGTGACAGTAATTGCTGAATGATCTCTCCCTGTCCTTGTCTCGACCCAGGAGCCTTTTGTTACCTTTTCTCTCCCTGCCCAGCTGAGGAGGGGAGTGATGGAGCAGCTTTGGTGGGCACCTGGCCTCCAGCCAGGGTCAACCCATCACAAGCATCCTGAAAAATTTATGCCTGCTGCTGCTTCTTTGTTGTTGTTAATTTCTTACACATGAGTTTTTAATTTTTGCTATTGTGTTTCTTAGATCTCTTTGAATTGAAAACTAGAACACCTGCTGTGTTACCATGCCAATCTGACTTTCAGAGAGGACTGAATGTCAGCATGTGACAAGCTTTCATTTATAGCCTGATGGCACTCTAGTTCCAGAGACAATATCAGTTGAAGCTTGCATTCCGACCCAAAAGCCCGTGCTGTGCAATTAAAGGAAGCATTTTCTATGGCTAATAGTAGCAGGCAGAAGTGTCTGAATATTGGCCTATTGGAGTTGAGTGTATTAAAGGTAACAAAAGCACAGATAAGGTCAGCTTCCAAAATTGTAAAATCAGTCCAGCAGTGGCCTAATATTATGTGTTTTGGCCATTGTGATAGAAAAGAGTTTTGGGATAAATTATGAAGTCAAGTAAAATGGCTTTGTCACCAGCTCCTCAATAAGCCCCAAGGCTGGACAACAGTGGACCTCCAAATGGGAGGAGAAACCCAGGAGAAGCCAGGAGAAAGAGAGAACCTGGGAGACAGTGAGAAGATATATTCTTGAAAATGTAACAATTAACCAGAGTGGAGGCAGTATCAGGCAGAAAAAGGTCAGATGCTAAGCTATGGAAGTGACTCATGCCTATTGAATAAAGGGCAGAAAGCCAATGTCACAGTACACGAGTTAGTCGCTCTAAACAAAGCATGTTTAACAAAACTACATCTTTCAAACGACTTAGAAAAAAAGGCCTCAAAAACTGAGGTGCAAGGTCAGAACAGTTTTAGCCAGAAGAAAGTATTGTTAGACACTTCAAAGTATTTCACTCTGCTAAATGCTAGGCAATGCCACTAACTTGCATTTCAGATGTATAAATAGGCGTAGAAATTAATTTCAACCTACAAACTAGAATGACATCCATCTATTCGAGAGATGTTAAAATCACCAGTTGAATGGTTGGGCCCATATAATCATTTAGAAATTCCGTAGCGATGGGTCCAAGAGTAATATTTCCAAGGGCCCAGAAGCAGTGGACTGTTCTGTACATGGCTTTCATTATTTTCAGTGAGGATGCCTCCCCCCACCCCACCAAAATATTCTCTGGTGTCAGAAAGGACAGCATTATCAAGGCTTAGGAAACTCTAGGTTCAACTGTGTGTTTATGCACACTAGAAAAGTATCACAGTCCATTTTCCGAGTCATAATTTTCACTGTTCCTGTCCTAGCATCTCCACAAGCACAAACAATAAGGCTTGTTTCTCTCCAGGGAAAATTGTTTTGTCAGCACATCTTGGCTGGAGTCCACTGGAGTCACTGTAGCTGAAAATCCAAGGGAGGTACCTGCGTCTGTCTCAGCCTGAACCACACATCCTAATCCACCGCAGGAGCAGAAAGGGAGGTGTGGCCTAGGTTGCTACCGCTTTATTTGTGTGGTTGTCATTATCCGAGGCCCTACTCAGATGATGACTTAACCTCCATTGCAATTAGGTTAAGAATGCTGTTCCAATTACCGTGCTGATTTCTTTTTGACGACCTGCTCCCTCAGTGATTCAAACTGTCTCTGCTAACATGAGGACACTCTACCTTGCACGACACTAATAAATCTTTCATCAGTACATTTCAGATTCATTGCAGTTACAAGCAAAGTTGTTTGAACTCATGTTGTGCTATTTGATGTATCTTTTAAGGATGCTCACAGCAGAGAGAGGCCAGAACTGGGACAGCCTCCTGAAAGATGCAGATACAAACCCCAGTTTTGTACTATCTACTGAATCTTTGAGGATGTTGATTAGGGTTGGAAGCAGAATATTACTTCTAACACTCCTCCACAGAATTCTGATCCAACCTCCAACTTTTCAGCATGGTCTGTCTGATCATCTAGGCTTAGAAAAATAGAGAGATACAGGATACGAACATGCTCAGAATTTGATGTCAACTATATATATATTAAAAAAAAAAAAAAAAAAGAAAAAGAAAAGTAGAAGTGACAATTGTCTAGCATTTTATTTGATAAATGTCTTCTTGTGATACTGAGAAATGTCTCTTATTAGGTGATAACTATTTTAAATTTTATCTTTAAAAGTGAATGTAAAGCAATCTAAAATGAATGATGGATTAGGTTTTCATCAATTACCAGGAGACTGACCACTGAGGAGAAACAAATTTGCTAAGCATGATTAGGCACTAACTTCATGCCCAAGTCCCTGAGAAAAGCAATGTAATCCTTCCCTGTTCAGGACTCCTTACCCACAAAAATATGTAAAGAAACTGTCTCCCCCAACCCATGTCTAGAAAAAAAGCTGCGCTGCAAATAATTCTGCTATCTTCACAGGCATGGGAACAAGTCCATGGCATCAGACAGCCGGAAGTGTTTGTTTTCGTGTATTTAGTCAAAATTTACTGAGGAGACCATCAGAAAGAAAGCACAAATCATAATGACATTTTGATCTAGATGGCGGCTTTCTGCAACACCAATCTCTCACAAGCACCAATGATCCACTCCTTTATCCATTTGATTCATATTCAAGGTAATTTTAGCATCCACCAGAACTGAGAGTCAGAAGTTCTGATTAGATGAGACTTTTACGGTATGCTTACATCCCTCTGCTTCAGCACGGGTGTGTGACATATTTATCCTGGATAATTGCCCTGGTTTTCTTCTTTTTACAAAGTCTTTGTTCAGATATCAATCTCTGATTTCTTTTCTATGCTGTACACCTCACAGTATCTAGATAAAACCCAAATCCTCTTTTACCTGTCAGCAAGTACCCATTGTTGAGAGATGAAGAGCCAGCTCTATTTTGTTTTTGGAGCAAAATGCAGCTCAGTGGAGACTGGAGTGTCTGGGGGTGGGAACGGGACATGAAATTTTGTCACTATTTATTATTGTTATTTATTATTTTATCTCTGTATTATATGTATTATATTCTGCATTTATTATTATCTATATAATAAGCAAACTTATCACCATTACATAACACAGTACATGCTAAGCTCAACTTCAGACACAACAGAAACTCCCTAACAAAAGGACTAAAATACTCTTGTTTAGTTAAAAAATAACTGAGTCACACCAGCTACCTGGGATAAGGTTATCCCATAAAACTGATCTTAGGAGAGCGACCTGGGAGACCTGGGAACAAACCACCTTTCAAAGCCCCCAGAGGCACTGCCCACCCAGCTGCTACCTCAGGGGGTGACATCATGAAACATGTTGTGGGAGCCGTAAAGAACTCACATGGCTTCTCTTGGCCTCCTTTTCCCAATAGGACAAAACCATTAGAAAAGTCAGGTCAGGTATAAGCAGGAGTACTTTTGACCTTAAACCTCGGACTTTAAGAGCGTTTCCCATTTTGAGCAGAAATTGTGTCAGAGGCTTAAAGTATGGATTGCTCTTGACAGAACTCAAGCCTCTGCTTAACTAACAGCATGAACATATCCCTAGTTGCTGCATGTAACTTCTTGAAAAATTCTGAATTCTCAGTAAAGCTAATGTAAATGAAAGCAAAGAAATACAATCAGATTATTTTTGCATAACCAAAATGATTTATAATTTTATGGCTTTTGTGTTTTTGTGCAAGTGACAGAGACAAATGAATGCAGAAGGAAGAGTGACTGAACTCTGCTGTTGAAATTTTACTTTCCCAACAGATGACCAAATATATTCGAGCAGCCAGTAATGTCCATACACCATCACAACTAACATAATAGTCTTCCATTGCTTATTACAATATATGCTGAAGTTGCAGCATTTTACCTTCTATCTTCAGAAAGCTGCTGACCCCCCTGGGAAGCATTTCACCATCCTTCAGGCTACGGAAGGGAAATGAGCCAGTGTCATAACACTCCCTTAGTGGAAAGAGTAACTCTCCGTGGACTGTTCAAAAGCAGGGGCAGCCCTGGCACTGCTACGGGCGTGCACAGGCATAATTTGTGAGGACTGGGAGCGACAGTGATTGCTGTCAACAGTGTTTGTTTGTTTGGTATTTTGATCATTGGCTGCTGCCTTTGACTTTTTTGTAAGGCATTTGTTTTACTTTCCTTCACAGCCTTTGAGGGAATCTACACCGGCTGGCCAGACACCCTGTTAAGGATTAGTTAAGCTCTCTGCTTGAGGTCAGCTGTCAAACCCGTCCCTATACCAAAGGCAGATCTTCCACAGTAGATGTGCTTCTCTCCCGGAGTCAGCGTTTCCCCTCAGCGAAGGCTCTCATCCATCAGCCACCACCAGCAGCTTGCAGACCACCTGGGAAGAGGCTATGAAAAAACGACAGTATCCAGCAGCCTGCAGCAGCAGGGGCACAAAGAGAAACCCTTTTGGCTGTGGTAACTAAGGTGAAGGTATCAATTCATCCACCAGCAGCTGTATTGGAGCTGGATGCAGCAGTTCAGGGGCCACGACGGGGAGCACCACCGGTGCAAAAGTGCCGTTCATCCTCCACTGGGAGCACTTCTCTGGGAAAAAGCTGAGTCTTTTGCTGGGTGGCTACCTGTAGAGCCAGGCAAATGCAAGACATTTTCCCAGACACGCAAAACAACTCTGGGGGTTTTCTACTCCAAAGAACGCGGCGTTTCTCTTGGAAGCGATACTTGCTCATGTTGGTTAATCTTGCTCAATAGCTTGTTTACGACTTCACCATATGCTCACTGTCTGCTTGCAGAAGTTCTGTGGCTCTCTATAATCTCCAGCACCTTTTCTCTTTTCCAAAGGCTGTTTATTACCTTTTAAATTTTGAAGTTTACTCTCTCTTGCACCTGGGACACTGCTCTCCTCAGCTTCTCCAGGACTGCTCAGGCCCTCATAAACTCTTCAGAATATCCTTCCTGTCACCAAACCTGTAGCTTTGCTGAGACTCAGCTGTTTGCCTGCAATTTTTCACTATCAGCATATTAAATTTGAACATGCCCAACAGCTCTCTTACAGACTAAAATGACACCTGCATCAGATATATTTTTGTGTTCTACTCCTTTACATTTCTTACCGTTTCCTTTACATTTCTTCTTCAGTCCTCTCCTCTTTCTTTACTGTGTTTGACTGTCTGTGATTAACTTACTGGATTCCTCCTTTCCTCGTCTGCCAGCTCCCATTCCTCTCCTTCACCAGAAGTTAGTCTGTTCTCCTTCACCTTGGCTTTCTCATTTGGGCTGGTGGCTAGCACCCCCGCTGTACCATAATGTCTCTTTCACTTGTGCTCCAGGTCTCTTGAATGTTCTCTCATCTTTCAGCAGTGATGTAAAAGTTTTCTCTCCTTAATGTCTACACGTCTGTGACAGGATTCACCTTTGCTTTCCCATTTACTTCACATTAGCCCAAACCACTTTCAGGTTTAATGATTCTTTATTATATGTTTCCTGAAAATCACTTGTTCTCAAGATTTTCAACATGATTACAAGCCTTTCTTTAGTAGTAATTATAGCTGAGATGAATGCATGCTTTACATTCCTTCCTGACAAAAAATGACCACACCTGCTTCATTTTTCTACCAACCATCCCAGCAAGACTTCACTTTACCAAGATTAGGCTGTACTTTTGCTCTCAGCTATTCACTTGCGTGCCCCGACATTATTGCCGTACAGTTTTGCAGCCAGCAAGAGTTCCCAGGAAATACTGAGGGAGCTACCAAACCCCCATCTTTCTCCATGTGCAGCCTTGTGCTATGAAGACGGTGACGTGTTCCAGTTTTCTGCGGGGAAGGGACAGAGGAGCAGCAGGACTCTGGTTGGCAGCTGGGGACGCGCCGCTAAGGCAATGTGTGAATCTTTTAATGAGATTAGCACACAGAGGAGAAAAGAGGCAAGCATTAGAATTACAGAGAAATCCCTGTACTAGGAAAAATGTTCACCAGGATGTTGCTGAGGACAACAAAAAAGTACAAGAGAGCAGTATTTTGCAGGTTAACAGGCCAGATTTAGACTAGCACAAAGCACAATCAATCAATTTTTGTGCTAGCTGCAGTGCCGGAAAAGTGCAGAGCGTAACTGAACTTGGTTTGCTTGTTTTATAGACTTTTAACAGGCTTTTCAGAACATCTGGCAGAAAGGAATATAGCAAATTTTAACACTATTCATCATTCTTAAGGAACTGATCAAGCTTATAGCAAGCTGGTGGGTGGGCCATGAGAGCGAGAGAGTTACTTCATGATAACACATTCCACACAACTGTTTTGCCTCATTATCTTTTAAATATGTACTAAGTATCTGGAATGTAGGAACATTGCAAATGTAAATATACTAAATATCTAAGGCCACAAGAAACCTAGTTCCAAAAATAAGACTAGGTCATGATTCTTCTGGATTGACTAAAGGCAATAGAGATGGCGCGATGTCATGAGAGGTGAAGATGAGCACTCTCTGAATATTAGCAGTATTGAGTGTGGGACGCACAGTCAATCACTTTGTTTTAGAGAACAGAAACCATTACATTGTATAGTTTCTATAGCAAAGCATAAGGGGGAAATTCAGTATACCTAGATGATATTGGAGAAGAAAGCTAAGACTTTTTTGAAGAGGAAATAAAAGCATAATGGGAGCACCTCTGCAGTTTCTATTGCATAAACGCACTCATTTATGCTATGTAAAGCTAATATAAATAGGCTGCCAGATGCTACAGCTATTACAAAAGAGCGGAAAAATCTGACCTAATGATGTTTTATACCTACACTGCACTCTGTTTGCGTTGCTGTAAATGACAACACAAGACATCAAGCAAGTGGAAAATTGAGAACAGTATTTTAGGTTGGAATATAAAGCTGTGATGTGTGCTGCTCCAGCACTGCTCCTGTCATTTACAAGGGAGTTCTGCTGCTTACTCCAGTGGGGATGGAATTAGCCCATTTCAAAATCCTGCTCTTGCTTTTTGCTAAACAATAGGACAATTTCCTACAATGCAAAGCTTTTAATACATGAATAAATCCGCATCCTTCACCTTATCTTCAGTCCTGGTATGTATCCACCGGAATGATTTTTGTTACCTCTATTCAAACAAAATGCCTGCTCCCATTGAGAAGTCCTATTTTGTAACCTAAATACCCATTAATATGCACCTAATATGTGAAAGAGAGAAGTGTAAAATGTGGCAAAATACTTTCAGAGAAGCACAGGGAGCATTTCTGTACAATAAAGAAATTTTTTACCAGCCAGAAGACAGCATAACAAGGGCCAGTGACAAGAAGTTTAAAATCAGGTTGGTTGAAGATAGAAGTTAGCCATTAAATTGAGGTCTGCTAGCTTCTGAGAAAAGCATCTAGTTCCTAGCTAGTTTGTATTTTATGAATTTTTTCAAAACAAGACCAGTCCTTTGCTGGAAATGAATTTGGAATCAAATGTGTGTTACCAGCTTCACTGTAACAGTAAATGGGTGAAACTGCAACAGGAGTCATGCAGAATCCAACTCACAGATTCACAAGAATAAGATCAAAAGAGTTTTCTTATTGAAATATGTCAGGCCACCCAATTACCCAGCCCTGAGTCCAATAACTTGTATTTGACTAAAGCATTCTTTGTCTTAGATTAAAGCTTGTCTCCTAAAAAAGCTTTCAGATTTTACTGTAAAATCTGAAGAGACTGTCTCTATCGCTTTACTTGTACTTTGTTCCGGTGCTTAATCGCCATTACCAAGTATTCTGAAAAGCTTCTTTTGAGTCTTAGTTCAGCTTTGGCCTTTGCTTCTTGTGGTGCATCTCTCCTCCAGGCATAAGAGGTTCTTAATACCTTCCATTTTTTTCTCTTTGTGAATGCAGTTTATAAAAAGCACAATCAAATTTCCAGCTACCCACATGCAGACATACCTATGAGCATAGATAGCTTTTAATCAGCTGCAGTTTGTATCCATCTTGCCTAAATTCTTGCAGCACCCAAACTTGGAGGTTTTCTTATCTTTTTTAGAAAAAAATAATTCACTGTAGAGTTACAAACAGAACTGCTGGTGCACTCATCACAGCCTTCAGTATTTGTAACTATTATCCTTGTCTAAATAAAATATACTTTGCTGCCTTCTCTAAATTTTATTTCAAAGCTCCAACTTTGCTTGTTGTTTAACCTTTGTTTATGGTGATGAAGGGGCCTCTCTGTTATCAGACTTTCCTTCCTCTCGTAAATACTTCCGTTCATCTCACTTACAAGGGAGAATGTTAGATTTTATTCCCTGATTCTTTCACTGCATAATGATTTCCTATCGTGCAATCATTAATTCCCTGAAATTTAGCAAATAACTCCTTTAATTGTAGGCAATTATATTCCTGTCTTTTCAGTGGTTATAGCCCTTCTACCAGGGTGCCTGGAGCCATAAGAGGTTAGCTAACCAGACTAGTAACAGTAGCTGCTATTTCATCTACTAGTAGCTACCAGTTGATCATACTTGTCTTTTAAATATCAGTCCAACATTAGCACTGTCTGCCTTCTGCAGTTTCCCTAGCCAGCTAAAGTTAATTACACACTAAGATCAGGGGACAGATGCTCCTCTGTTATCTTTTTTCTTTTTTTTTTTTTTTAAAAAAAAACAAAAAAAAAACCAAAAAAAAAAAAAACAAAAACAAAAACAAAAAAAACCACAACTCTTAGGCTCTATTATCAGACCAAATACTCTCTACAAGAAATTGCCTAACATCCTCATTTTATTCATGGATTGGAAAGTTCTTCATCTTTGTGTGAGAAGTTCATCACCTGCATCTTTCCAGCTACAGGACAAAAGTAGTCTTTGAAAAAATCCTGATTTCTCTGCACCAAAAAGAGTTTCATTTTCTCTCTCTACCAATGAGAGGAATATCTTTTGCAGGGATTTTAGTTCCTAATATAACTGAAAGGAAAGAAGTCTGTACGGCTTACAAGCATGGATTTTTCTCTAATATTTGTAGCCTCCTGTTATTTTTTTCTGCACATCACAATTTCCCAGGTTTATTGATTGCCATCTGTTTCCCTTTTTCAATGTTAACTATAAATTGCTTCAAAACAAATTAACTGCCTTTCTTGCACGTTAAACTAGAATAAAGGTTTTAACTAAAGTCATTGTTTTTCCTGATTTGTTGATTCCCAACATTAAAAAAAAAGCTCTCCATTTTCTTTCTCATTCTTTTTTCTATTCCTTCTCCTTCCAACAGTTCAGCTAATGATTTTCCTTTTGCCCAGTGAAGCTGTGCTTTCTTTTGCAGCACTGTGTATCTGTGTGTCTTTTAGCAAGTGTAATTGTTGCTTCTACCTTCTGTTTGCTCATGTGGGTGTAAAGGGGTCAGGAGTACTGGTCTCTAGCCAACCACCAGCTTCCAGTCCAATGAGTAATTCACCTTCATCCATAGCAGTGAAGTCCTGAATAAAATAATTTTGTTCTTTTCAACAGTTCTGATATTAGAAAATTGTTCTGACTCTTTTCTCAAATCATGTCATGGAAGGGGGGTGTGAGGGTTCTCCTGTGTGACTCCAAGGGAAGCCATGATGTTTCTTTCTACCCAGACACAAAATCATGTCTGTCTGCTGAGTGGCTCCCCCAGACTTGACTTACACTGGGGCAAACCTGCCACCTCCTAGTATCTGATTTTGGGTGTGTAGGTGGACAGAAAGCAACTGGGAAGCATTCATTTGTGTCTTTAGACTATAGAAAGAGGTGACTACCATTTTTTTTCTGGGGGGAAAAAAAAAAAAAAAAAAAGACGTTAAAAAACAGCATGGGAACATCAAAAGATACATGTTGGCTCTACTCTGCTTAATGACACACGGTGCTGTTTGGTATTAATCTTTGACTGTCATTTCCAATTGATAGCCTAAAACCAAGCTATACCTTGTTATAATCTGCTCAGTTTTCTTTATTTAAATTGATTTTCTTCTACCATTTTAATTATGATTCACTTTGATCAAATCCCAGTAAAATCAAACTCCTTAAGTGAGAATTACACAGGCTTTGGGGTTTGTTTTTTCTTTTTTGCTAAAATCTTCAATTGTTGTGGTGGTTTTTTTTAACAACTTTCCTAAAAAAAAAAGATGTGAAGAACATCGTGCCAAATAAATTCAGAATAACATCAATTGATCTCTGCATACTGATGTCACCAATTTGCCCATTAATGCCATGGATGAAATCTCAGTTCCATTAAGGATCATTAATTTCTTGAACACATTCATTATTCAAAACCACTTACTAGTTATTTTCTGCAAATAATTCCACCTTTGGAGCTTGTAGGGTATGTGTGTCTTCTTTACTCACTTAACATGAAAATGTCTTTCCTGCCTTTGATAAGACAAAACTTCCAGTGATTTGAGCAGAGTTTAATTCTCTCTTCTGGATATCTACCCCCGGGCTTTCCAACACTTAAAATGGGTTGTGAGTTAATCTGAGCTGTCCCATTTTAGGATTTATGCTGATTAACAAGAGATTAATTTTGTTTCATTGATCACAATAAAACAGATAAAAAGTGTTTCCTCACACACAAACTCTTTGGGTTTTGTTGCTTGTTTATTTGTATCTTGGACTGGAAGGAGGTTGGTTCTTTTCTTGTTTTATTTTAATTTTCCACAAACTGAAAACAAAAAACCAAAAAAACAAAGCAAACATCAAAAAACCCAAAACAAAACAAACATACAAACAACCAACAACAACAACAACAACAAAAACAACAACAACAAAAAAAACCCACAAGAATGGAAGGAAACTGGGTCTTACAAACCATTTACTTTGGAATCTCCCACTATGAAATATTCCTTTTTTAAACTGAGAAATTGAAACGACTTGGGGATTTTTTTTTTTTCTGGTAAAAGCTAAGGCAATTGTCATTTAGTGATCCTCAAGGTTTGGGGTGGGAAAAAAAGACTAAAAAAATAAAGGCCTTTTGTTTCTTTTCCTTTAAAAATGCAAAAAGGAATCAACCCGGAGGTAGGCAGATGTTTTGAACCAAACCACTCATGAAAATCGGTGTGGAATTGCACAAAAATGGGAAAAGTGTTGCTGAATTGATGTTTTCCTCCAAAAATGAGGGGAAAGCGTTGTCTGGCAAGATTTGCTCAGCTGTAGTCGGAAGATCTCGAGGGCACACACAGACCTCTAGTGGATAAATCCTGAAGAGCCAAGAGGTCCGAAGGGCCAAAAACTGTGGCACCTCGTGCACCCTGTCCCCATTGCGGGGTGCGAGGTGGTGGTGCCCAGCCCCCCCGTACCTGCACCGTCATCAATCAGGCTGAGAGCCAGCCCAAGCCATGCCAAGAGGTCTGGCCACACAGAGGAAGCAAGCGCCGTGCCTGCCTTGCAAGCCCCGTCTCCTCTTCCCCAGGGCTCATTTATTCATGTCCTTCCAATCCGTGGACACATCCTGAGAACCCGTATGAAATCCCCTAATAAACCTCCCATAATTCAGAGGCTTATCATGGCCTTTCAGAAGCTTTTGAAGTTCCCCCGTTACTGATTTTCATACCAAGAGCCCAAATGAAGCTGCGCTTGTACAGATTTTACCAAAATCAGGTTGTTTAAAGGAAAGAGAAGCTTCTAAGAAAATAATCAAGCAAGAAGCAAAATCAAATTCAGCTCAAGACTGCAGACATTTAAGTCTTGCCATAGCTTTTGGGAACCGTTTAGACAAATTCAACAAGTTTGTAATAAATGTGAGCTAGGACTCTAAAAAAGAAGCTGTAGCTTTTTTCTTTTTCTTTTTTTTTTTTTTTTCCACACTGCACCATCATAGTTTCTGAAATAAGAATTTAAAGCCAAATTGAGAGGGAAGAAGAGGATTTTTTTACAACAGACTTCATCAATCAAAACCGAGTTGGAAGATCTTACTCTGCTTTATTCTCTTTCGTCTCAAAGCCTTATGAACATTTAGTCCTAGCAAAACTTTTCATAACCTTGAACTTATTCCATAAGAAATTGAAACCTAGTAAAATATCCTAAACAAATTAAATGCAATGAGTTCTTTGACATGCAAAATGGATTTCAGTTTTGCCCTACTGTGGTCTTATGTTTCATTATTATTAAAAATGTCAGCAGTATTTTACCTGCTGGAAGCATATTTTTTCCTCTTTTTCAATCTTACTCAAAGTCTGTTACTGTGTATTTTACTGTTCATATCAGCAGAGGCTGTCAGGAAGGTGAGGGATGAGGTCTTTTCAACAAACTGGTGCTTTTTGCTGAATGTTTCTGTAGAGATGCAAGTCATAAGGGGGCTTGTGGAGAGATGAGCACCCACCACTTCCAATGAGCTGCTTTGAACAAGATCTTCCAGTATAACAAATACATATAAATAGGAATAAGTGTAAAATAAGTGCAAGAACCCAAATCCTAATTCCTTTGAAATCCATGGGAGCCTCACCATTGACATTAGCAATAGACAAATGAAGGACAAATTTGTCTGGTGCTGGGGATCCAGACAGAGGTGACCATGGTACAGAAATGGTGGGTGACTATTGTTTCTGGAAAGGAAAAGAAAATACATATGATAGTTATGTAGAAGTCATGAACATTTTCTTGGCTTTCAAAGATTCTCATCTTTCCTTACTTTGTTTTTCCTAAATTAAAGACTCAAGAAAAAAGTAATACCTTAACACAAAGAAGGAGGTTCTCTTTATACAAGCTGTGACTGAAAAGGAGGAAATATTTACTTTACTTTCTTAATGTTAGCAAACTGCTTCATTTGACACACAGAGATTAGCTTTGTATGCTTTGTAACAAATTGCATGGAATTGTCACCATTCCCTGAGTCTACAAGAATCCCTCCTGGATTTCAATTTCTTGTGTTCCAAAATTAAGAAGTTAAGGGACGTATATCATTTGATGTTTGTTTAAAATTCATTGATCTCATATATATTCTTACCTCACTGTCATTTACTAGCAAGCAAACACAAATAAGCATGAACAAAACAAACACCATTTTTTATATTCCAGCAAATATTTACTGTGAAAACAATTGAACTGTTTATACACCTTTAGAGTCAAACATCACATCTTGGGTATGCTATTCTGCAATCCAAGTGATATCTATCCTAAGCAAAAATGACCTTCAGTGGAGTCACACAGCTAAACCTCCTGATTAAGCCACCTGCTATATCACTTACAATCTTAAACTACGAAATGCAAATTCTTGTACCAGTTGCATGTTTCCTCTTATCTCTGTGCATTACTGTACTGTAGGCAATGTTCATTCTAACATGATAAATCTCCACTGATTTGGAATTTAATGTACTCCATTGCCTTGACGTACTGTCGGTATAAATACGCTGGAGTCCTTGTGCTACAATCTGCAGAAAGCACAGCATTAGTGTTACACAGCTATGATACTAAATAAGGTTTCAATACAGAAATAATATCCCAAATTAGCTGTGGTGTGAACATTATAAAACATGAAAGACTGACTTCACCAGTAAAAGCTCTTCATTGGCTAAATAGATCTAACTTGTTTTCTGTACAAGGTGCCTCATTCGGCAGCTGTTGCGACTTTTACGAGTGTTATGACGGGCAGAGGGAAGGAACATGTTTTGGACCGTGACTCAGAAGAGCTTGGCTCTGTTCCCAGCAGCTCCAGTAGCCAGGCAGTCCCACCAGGTTAGTAAAAGCTGTCTCCTTGGCAGCTTCAGAGCCCATGACCTAAGGTTTACATGACTTCTGTTCTTCCATGGTGGCTGAGAAACAGCTTCTTTTGTACTCAGTGACAGATGCATCCCAGCTGGCCACCTTTTGTCTCACATCCCTTCTTAGAACTTGCCAACTCGATTGAGATTTCGTCCAAGTCTAGGTCAAGGCATGAACTTGACTTCAGACACAGAAGTGAATCTATTTCAGCCATTGTTCCACCATTCACCTGCAAATGCTACACTGGTAGGATTAATAGTGGGAGAATTGTATCAGGTGAAATTTGAATTTCTGTATGTCTGGAAAAATTCTGAGACCAGAATTCTTGGAATCTTCTATGTTTCTATGAAAATTGAATTGAGTGTGTCAATGGAGATGGTGAACCATATCAGGGTGATCCACCAAAGAGTATGATTCCGTAATTCCCTCGAATCCATGAGCAGAATACCCTTTTTAGACTCATGAGGCAACTTGCACAGGCAGCATAGAGGAGACTAGAGGCAATCAGTTAGTGTTGCCAGCCTTGGGCCAAAGGACACTATGAGATCTACCGGTTCAAACAAAAAGAAGATAAATACTGAGATTGTGAAACTTATTTCACACCAGTCAGTAAACACGCATTAGGGGAATGGGTAAATCATTTTGCTGGACCTGAAAGTGTGAGTCATTACATTTCCACTCAAATAAAAGAGATTTTTAGAATAACGCTTTAACTTCATGGTTGAATTTTCCTGCATAACAAGTACCGCTGGGATTCCCCTGCACTGACATTGAAAGATGCCCCATTCATTCATAGTCAAAACAGGATGATTCAACTTTGTATAGTTTGAATGTCAGAACTCCCTGTGCAGATGTAACTCATCTTAGCAAAAGAGCCCTTTTGTCAGTAGAGCTTATGCCACTTAGGGAAGTGGTTTTACTACCAGGAAAATAATTATTTTGGCTACACAAGTTGTACCTCCATTACCAGAACTTTGCCACTATAAATACACTAACCAGACCTTTGTAGTGAAGAGTGGTCCTCAGTGAGCCGGTCATTGAGAAAGAGACTTCAAAGAGTGGTCCTCAGTGAGCCGGTCATTGAGAGAGAGACTTTGGAGACAAATGAGCTTACAAAACTGATCAGTGACCACCAATGCAATGGGTCTGTAGACCTGTCTGGTTTTCATATCCATCCTTTATCTACATTAATTGTATTATCATTGATCTTGCAACTGAATATCAGAGGCAGAAAGCACTCCGGAACAATTCAGTTTTATGTTCCCCTTTATTTGCCTGGCGATAAAGAGGACAAAGTCCTTTGTGTCATAAGGAAAGAGAGGCTGCACTTAGAATAGGATGTGAGTTTACATTGTCGTTGGTTGAATGAGGCATGGTTTGGGGAGAAATCTCTCTTGTGAAGGGCTGTTGTGAGTCCATCTCCGGAATTTCCCGCATCTAAAAAATGTCTTTGGATGAGGTATAGTTTGGTCACGCATGCTCGGCACAATGGAGCTGGTTGTTCTGCCTCTTACAGACTTGCATATAAACCCACGCTTACACACATTCCACCTCTCAGTTTATCAAAATTGAAATGAGAGACACAACATTAACTATTTTAAAAACTGAGAAACAAAGGGGATAAAAACTCCATTCAGAACATGAACTTAAATAGCCATGGAGTCCTTTCTGCTAAGGAAAACAGCTCTTCTGGTAAACCAGAGCTGATGATTCAGCAATTGCCAGGAAAACAGCCTTTCAGAAGTGGAAACTATGTGATGTGAAGGTCATTTTGAGCAGGACTGCCTGTGAGTAGCACTGACTGGTAATGGTCCTGTTTTCTGTGTGTCTGTGGAAAGTCCAACAAGCACACTCAGCCTTCCTTAACCCAGGGGATGATTTCTGGTCTACAAGCTATCCCCAAGCCCTGGGGTGAGAAGGGAACACTTTTCTGTTCCGTCTTTGAGGATGAAGTGTCTTTTTGACAAGCTGCTTCCACCTGAAGATTAACTCTTCTCTAGGCATCTCCCCCAAGGAATTCACAATTCCCTGCAGCTCATTTTCCTCCCATCTGTATCCTGACTTGCCCACAAACCAGACAAATTGGAGCTGTATAAACCCCATCATGTATCTGTTTTCTATTAGATTAGTGGTAGGCAGCCTTTAGCGAATGAGAGGAAACCTCAGGCTCTTTCCTTTTGATTTCTAGAAATTTGGGAATGATGTGCCTCACACCTTAAAATTACATGAGTAAGATACATTACAAGAGAGAAACACTGGAAGGAGAAGAAATAAACACCCTCCACCCTGCTGTTAATCAAGAGCAGACAGTATTTCCAGGTCTGGCACTGACAGGTCTTTGGGTGTCTCCATGATAGAGGCAGTTTCAGTTCTCGAGTTCTCATGAAAAGCCAAAACCTATAAAGTTCAAGAAAACAAAGTCCTTAAAGTCCATGCTTTAATGCTCCACACCTATCATCTATGACAGAAGAGGTATGTGGATGTGTCTTGGAAAGGAAATGCAGGAATCTGTGTAACATTAGACTGAATACTAAAAGGAAACATGATTCCTGGCAAGAGGAGGGATACCTTATGAACTGGTGCATTAAGTGCACGAACTGTTTCTTCCCTTTGAGACTTTCAGTCAAGTTGCTCATGATGCTTTACAGCCAATGAAATGAGAAGCTGAGAGAGACTGTCTATCCAGATTACAACATCACTTGCTAACATGACGTCTGGGTAGCATTGAGGTCTGGGTCATTGCAATCATGAATTGAAAACAAAGACAGAAAATACACACACACACACACACACATATTTGTAAGACAGAATCTGGTTGTCTACCTGAATTCAGAGTAGTTGCACTTTTTATGTTGTCTATTCATTTTAGCAGGAGGAATTTCTTCTCAGTGCCTTAATCTGTTACAGATTGCTGCTATGGGCTGCTGATCACTGACTGCTTTCCATTCCAACATTCAGTTAAGAGAGAAACTAATTATTCTAAGTGTCTGCTTTGAAAGACATTAACTTTCCTTTTCCCTTGATGATCCTTCAGAAAGAGGTGACAGCGACAGATCCCTTAAGCAAGGGGTTCATTATTCTTATTACTTTTTACCCTGAAAGTACTTCCTTGTTTTCATCCAACTCCAGTGGAGTCATTTTCACATTCTTAAATTGTTCATAAAATTTCATCCATGTGTTTGCAAGCCCTCAGGAAGCTCAAGTGGTCGTGCATCTCTCACTGAAGGCCTTATCTACCCCACAGATCCTCTGTCAGTTGTGTTGTATGTTTTGGAGTCAGAAGGAAACATCTTTTCTCTTGTCAACTGGCATCAGCTGTCATAGCAGTTCACTGGCAGATTGTAAAAGCGAATCCTCTTTGTGACCTTACTTCAGCATAGAGCTTTATTTTCCAAAAGCTTCAGCAAAGGGTACGCATCTGCTTTGCAGCTTGGCAGCCTGAGGTATTGCATTTCACAGTGTGCTCTGCACAGTCCTTTGGGCCCACAGCAGCCTGTGTCTTTCTACTTCATGAGTGTGAAGACAAGTTCAGTGAAAGCCCGATTCTACTTTCTCATGGCTGAAGCCACCAAGCACAATGCACGGCACCCCAGCAGTTTAATAGTTGCTGCCTCACTGCGCACAGATTGCAATCCCTGCCAGATGTTCCCTATATTGCCTTGATAGATAATGTATCAGGTAAGGTTCATTTATGAAGAGTTTACTGTGAACTTCATCAGCCTCTAATGCTACAGCTCTAACAAGAGAAATTAAGGTCCTGCTGCAATCTCGTTCTCCCAGATCATTGTTAAAATGAAAGTGTGGACTGCTGCAGTTCAGTAGTAATTTCTGTCTGAACTTACACATAGGTAGTTGTCAGCATGGTAATGTTGGGAAAAAAGGATGGGCATAGCTGTAAGAAAAATATGGATGGAAGGAGAGAAAAATAGCAGATATACAGGAGTAATTTGTCAGATGCAAAAATCAAAATTACTTTTCAAGCAATTTATGCCTGCTCAAACAAGAAGCTAGTAACAGACTGGAATGTAGCCCAGCATATAAATTCAATAACCAAATCACACTCCATAGGGACCTCACAGAATGTGTATTAACCTCTATTGCACCAGACTTTGTACCATCTTCATTTTGCATGCAAGAATCACCCCTTTCTGGGTTTCTCCACAGAGCTTAGGCTCAGTACATGGATACCTGACTGTCTTTGAACCCAGTCCTGTGGCAGGTGGAGCATCTCCAAGAAAGTACTGGGAGCCCCTGAGCTCCCCTTGAAACATCAGCACCTTGGAACAAAGTCCTAGCCAGAGTGAAAACATCATCCCTTACATACACACCCATGGGATCTAGTGGGAAAAATGTAATTACCCAAATTTTGAAAGGGGCCTAGGGCACAGAGGTGACTCTTCACTACCCGAGTTGGTGGTTTCTAACACGTCAGCTGTGCTCGGCGACTTTATCATGTTCAAAGACACCATAGTACACCTTATCTCCTTGGAATGGTGGTGAAACTGTAAGGGGCCCAAATAATATTTCTCAGTATCTCACACCAGCAGTTTCTTTTACTGAAAATCAGAGTTGAGTCACACTCTCAAAATCTACATGAGGGTAGGTGTGGCATGGTGGAGGTTAACAGACAGGCTGACTCCAGATAAACTTATTATTCACATAAATGTCCTATATTTTTTCTGAATCTTACTAAGCTCTTGGCCTTAAGAGCTTCCTGTGCAACGTGGGTTGATTCTGTTATTATCAGAATCGATTTGGTCATTACCAAAAGATCATCTCATTGAACTAAGTACATTAAGGGCCAGATTCCTGGCTGGCATGAATTAATCTTCCCTCAAGCCTGTGGGACTGCAGTTTTACACCTCTACAAAGTGAATATAAACTGCTACTAAATCAGAATGTTTGCAATTTGCAGACTAATGGAAAACCAGGCCTAGTAGCTATGTAATTTCTTTCACATTATCTCCCCATAATTGGTGATCTAGCCTGAGTAAAACCAGAACTGATCCAATGATTTGGAATTTGGCAGGACTGAAGGATTTGCTTTGTTACTGTTTTCAATGGCCTCAAAATTTGTTTTCCCAAACATTTTATTATACATCAGTAATTGTTTACATTTATTTTGCAGGAGAAGGAGAAGAGAAGAAGGGTTTGGGACTGTAAAACATTTAATAACTCACAAGGGGGCAAATAAAATGATATTCTTTCTTCCTCAAGATTGTAAAGAAGTAAGCAGGAGCAACAAAATTGTGCAGTATGTTTGCTGTTGGTGACTTCAATTTAAGTTGCTTACCATGCCAAGCCTGGATGCAGAAATCACTGGGAGGGCAGTGACTCTTACCATGTTACTTAGGACAAATATCGATTCCCCTGCATATTACTTTGCATACTGTAAAACTCCTCAGATGGAGACACAGCGTGGGAGTATTCCCAGAACATACACCTTCTCAAGGATTTTGGAACTGTAAGGAAATTTCATAGGAAAAAGTTAGTTAAAAATTATTCATGTTAGCAAAAATGAAAGAATTCCAGAGGACTATCAAGTCAAAAACCCTGGAGATGACCAAAATGATGAGTTCTCCCATTTCTAAATCTCAGTTTGAAGATAGTACAAGATTTTGGGATGCCTTTCATAAAGAGCATAGTTTGTTGGAATATAATCTTGTTCCTTGAAGCAGTTCAGGGATGTGTCCCCTCTTCCTGTAGCTGTATGGGCCTTGGATCAGAGAGTCCTTGATTCATTCATCTTTGCAGCCTGAGAGATGGCTGATTCCATCCACTGAGTATCATGAATATCGAGTTTGAAACTTTCTCTTTGATTTATTTGTTCTGATGCCTGAAAAACACTAAATATGTGCATTGGTGAGTGCATGTATGTGTGCATGGGGTAGGTCAAGGTTTAAAATTGTGGACAGAAAATGGTGTAGCAATTATTAAGCATTAAATAGTACATCTTTCTCACCATGGGGCTTTCTCGACACTAAGCTATTTTTAAAGAATGTGGGTAAAAATGAAAGCTCCCATGGTGAAGCTAGCAAAATGCCTTGATATGAAGTCAGTGGCTGTCCCATTGAACAACCCACACAATCGACATGAGGTGTAACATTCTAAAGGACAGAAAAAGGCTGAGAACAACAGAGATGCTCCTGCCTGCAATGCAGTTAGAGGTTGGATGTACACAATGTAGTCAATCTAATAACTAAAAATAATCAGCAGAGAAGGTCCTACTACTTGAAAGAGGTTCAAAAGAGATTAAATTAAGTTTTTATCTCTTTAAAATCCCTCAGCCAAATGAAAGCTGATAAAGGTCCACAAATGTCAACTGTATTAAGGAAACAATTAACATACAGCCTCAAAATCAGTGGCTTTCTTGGTGAGTTGCAAATAAAGATGTCATAACGTGTAAATAGATTTCATGTCTTTCTTACCTGGAAAACACGCACATTATTTTCAGAGCTAGTATAGCTCTCTAAGGTGAGCCCCATATACAGTGTAAGACCTCATATTTTTAAAATGGTACCAGTATTGCTGACAGGTCTAGATTAAGTTCAGATAATGAAGCTTAACTCCTGCTTATTTAGTCAGTAGAGATTATAACTGCTTCTCACCATGTAGATGAATTTAGGACTTAGCCATGCAGAGCAAGTACACCTGATGGCAAAGTCAGATGAACCCCCTGAATTGTTCCATTTTTTTTATGATGCCACACATAAAACCAAAATATCAAAATGCATCAGTATCAGTCTTAAACTAATGGGATTTCTGTCCAGGACTTAGCTTTGGCTAGTTGTAAATATTGGCTTTGCGGTAAGTTGTTCTGTAAGGAGAATAAATCAGTTTATTCAAACAAAGCGTGCATGTCTCTGTGTGCGTCTGTGTCCGTGTATGCCTGTGCTTATTCACACATACATACCTGTTAAACCTTCCTTGGCTGCCATTAGAAGTTAGCTTCTGGTTTTGTTCTTTGCTTTGCTTTTAGAGCTTTTGTTGTTGTTCACTTTGTTCTTCAGGTTTGAATTGTGGTTGCCTGTGGTTTTGGATCAAACTTTAGTTCTGTATATATCAAAAGAAGTGTCCTTACCCAACAGATCCTCTGAGACTGATTGATTGATTGGCTGCCTTATCAGTCGCCTCCACTGTGCAAAGGCAAAACATTAAATATATCCAAAAATTTTCAGTTTAGGATAGACAAGAAAGATGATTTTCAAGCCTCAGTATCCCACATGGAGCTTCAAACCCAGCAATTAGAAATCAAATGCCACAAATCCTATGTCAGTTAATGGGAAGTGAACATACAACACCCACACCACTAAATACCTTAAATACAGACTCCAAACTCTTGCAGTACAGCTTCACTGGACAATGAAGTAAAAATTATTCTTTGTCTCCAAGCAAAATTCCTGTTGAATTTCCATGTGTGCAGGGCTATCTTCTCTGCCTCATCTCCTAGTCCTGCAGTTAAGGGAGAAGGAAGGCATTTTGATTTGGGAGTAGAAGGTCCTCTGGCCAGCAGAGATGAGGAGGACAACGGTTTGTGGGGGATGAAGGAAGCAAACATCGTAGTGCTTCAGGAGGGTAATAGCTCCCAGTACTATGTATTTGTGGAGGATTTGAAAAACAAGAGTGGAATAACTCCTGAGGATTAGATTTCCCAAACTCTCTTCATTCCAAAATTTAGGAGTCTAAACAAAGTCCTGGCGGGAGGACGTCTCTCTGCTTATTCATACAGCTTAAGCCCTGTTCCATGGGGCAGAAGGAGAGGCAGGGAAAAGTCCTCCAGCGGTTTCCGTCTCCCCGCCTAAAGTAAAGGGGACAGATTGCCATGTCGTGTCCATCTGGGCCTTGAGGGAGATAGCAAAGACAAACCCAAACTAGAGGAAGGAACATGAGAAAAGAAAAGGTCTGGTTCTTTGAAGGAACACAGCCCCCCAAACCCAAGGAAATTGTCCCTGTACAAGTACTTATTCCTTTTAACTCACGTGTGTCTTCATAAGAAAAACATCTGCCTCTTCTTTGGCGCAAATAACTTCCAATATGACTTGCATTTGTCCTCTTTCTCTCTATGTATAATATCTAACTGGCTTATTCACTGGGGTTTCCATAAATTTTCATCAGTGACTTGTCTTTTCCACACTTTTAACTTCTTTTGTTGGTTCTTTCTTTTTATTTTTCCCTCCCCCACCCCTTTTTTTTTTTGTGTGTGCAGAGGCTTTCTTTGAAGTCTCAGTATTAAAAGGCCCTATGAGCATTTGCCTGCTTTCTTTGTACTTATGGAGTCAAAGCTCAGATCCCTCTCCTTTTTATTGGCATTGTCTGCACATCCTCAGAGAGTGAGATGTTTTATCTGCCTTTGTTATCGAATCTCAGTAGCAAATGCACTGAGTGAAACTGGCCAGGAATTGAGTCTTCTTGCACACATGTGTGCCCACACACACACGCACGTCTAGACCTGCAGTGGTGTAATCCTCAGTGGCCCACTGGTACTACGGCCAAGGGTATCATCAATTACAATAGCCCTCATATTGTCATATCCGTATGATGCTCATCACATATAGCTAGGATACATGCACTAACGTATAAGCACAAAATGTTTGCACATACAGAACTATACCTCAGAGAGCTCCAAGTCTGAAATGCCTTCACGTGCCCAATGGGGTCCATTGCAGCAAAGGAGTTAAATTTCCAGCAGTTGCCACACCACCAGTTTCATGGCCTCATTCTCAAAAGAGTTCCCATGCAAGTGTGAAAGTCTGACTCCCTTTTCTAATGTCATAGAATCATAGAATCATAGA
>KL273389.1:0-11574 GCA_000699545.1 Podiceps cristatus | reverse complement strand
TCCCATTCCTGCAAGTATTTTTAAATGTTAATGGCTTCCACGCCACGACAGCCAGTGGGGGGCTGCCAAGCCGGGCTCTGGGGACGTCTGGCAAATTAGTGGTTCAGGTATCCCCGGCGCCTCATCGGGGCTGTGCTAACCTCGAGCCCCTGCCCCTCATTTTCCCCGATGGCTTTCCAAGGACGGGGCTGAGCCAGTGGTGTTTTCCCATGGGCGATGCTGTTTGGAGCCAGCAACTTGCAGCCCAGCCCACGGGGAGAATGCAGATGATGCTTTGGGGGGATTTGCTGTAAATCTGTTTTCTCCTAGCACTGGTCATGGCTGGCTTGTGATGACCTAGAAAAGTATAGTTAAAGATGCTGTGGGAGCCGAGTGGCCCCTTTAGGCTTGGCCTTGCCACAAACCCAGTGCTTGGTAGGTGTGCAGAACAGTGAGTTAGGGTTTTGGCTGGTGTGGGATACAGTTTTTCATCACCTCTTTCTCAACATCTTCCCCTGCAGGCAATTTCTGCTGCCGTCATTCAGCTGCGAGCCCTGGGTGCAGGTGGGGCCACCGTGCTGCCCAGGGGTGCTGTTGGCACTACGAGCTGCTGGAGATCACCGTAACAGACTGTGAGCCGAAGAACAGCGGGGCCAGGACTGGTCGCTATAAAACAGAATTGAATTGGTTTTGGCCATGAGCAGATGGGTGAGTCCACAAGTGAAAACCTTCCTCTGTCCGTACAAGCAACAAATCTACTTTTGCTGAGTAAAACGCAACCTTGAGGTTGTCTGTGCATGTGCTTCAACGGAAGAGCTCCCTGTTGCACCCTGGCATGTAAATGTGGTTAAAAGCTGCTGCAGGCAGGAGCTGCTGCTTCTATGTGCTCCTGTACAGGTTCAGCTGTGCCCCTCGCTGCTGCTGTTTCTCCTCCCATCTCAATCGGCAGAGCCATGTCCCACCTCTCTGGCTCCACCACTGAGCCCCACGTGGTCTGTGCCAGCTTCGGTGCCCACCACCCCGACTGCGGAGAGATGGGCTCAGACAGGAGACCGCAAACCCTACCCCTCACCCAAGCTTGCTGAGGTAAGCAAAGGCCATTTCTGCTAGAAGATCCATTCTCATCTAATTTAAACAAGAGAAACACATTTGTTTCAGCACCAGGGTTCTTCAAAGAGAGCCTGAACTTTTTTTTTCCCCTCTACTATAATGGCAGCAATGTATTTTTTTCACTTCTCTCTCACATTGTAAAGACTGAAGCATTTTTGCTCAATTTTTTTAAAAAAAAAAAAAAAAAAGAAAAAAAAAAAAAAGCAAGCTATCTGGATGAAGACCAGACCTTGCAAAGTTTCCACAGAGGGTGGTGAAACTTTCTCCTCAGCAGTGGGCTTATCTGAGATCATCTCTTCAAGGAATGCGCCAAGATTTCCATACTGGAAAAAGACCCTTCTCAGAGGGTTTTGCACAAGAAGGGGTGGCAGGAGCCATTGCATGGTGAATTTGGCTGAGAGAGGAGGAGGCAGACAAGGTCCCAGGGGAGGGAGAACAGTTATGTTTCCAGCCCGGAGTTGAATGGAGATGAAGCAATGACTGCAGAGAGGTTCAGAGGAACAACCAGATGTGCACGCGATAGCCAGGACTGCGGAAGGGAGAGAAAATGGGTTTGCACAATCTAAGTGCAGGAGTCAGCTCTGGCTACAAAGACGTGCTCTGACGGGCAGCAACGACAGCTGCTGAGGATGGGCCTGACTGGGAGAACTGGGCAGCATACTGGGCTGGACGAGGGCAGGAGCCGTTTTCACAGACCCTCCCTTCCCCCCAAGCTTGTGCCTCTTGCAGTGGTGACAGTGACCCTCAAAGACAGTGTCAGCTCCACCCTCTGTATCCTTGTGCTGGCCATGGACCTCGGAAAATAAATGTAACCTTGGAGAAAAGGTTAAGATAAAGAGGTAGTGGAAGAAAAATGGTCTCAGCTGATGAAAGCCCCCCCCCCCATCTCTCAGGGGCGGGGAAGAGAAGGGGAAACAGAGATTGCGGTTATATTTTTACAAAGGATTTGTTAGGACCATTTCTAGAAAGCAGGAGAAATTGAGAGCCAGTCCCCTTCATTAAGGAGGGAAGCCAGCACACTGAATTTGCCATTAAAATATTAATAATAATAATAAAAAACTCCATAGCCCTTAAATTGTGCCATTTAAAAATAAAATAAAATAAAAATAAAAAGAGGTAGTTGCCATTTCACATGTGGTCTGGTTTAAATCCTGGGAGCAACGTGGCCCCTGAGATCTAACCTGGTGGAGCAGATCCCTGCTGTGTTCAAAGGCAATGGCGAACCCTTGAATTTGCTTTCAAACTTGGGCTGGGGTTGCTAAGGTTTCTGAAGTCCTGAGCAAGAGGAAGATCTCTTTTCATGACCAAGCAGTCTGTGGGAAAAAATATATCGGTAGATTTGCATGAAGGGAACAGCCTGGGATGTGAGGCAAGTCTCTCCAGATGCTTGCTGGATTGTTTTGTGGCTTATGCAGAAAGTCTGCAACCTTTGGGGCTTTATATAAAACCTGGAGGACAAAGGTTCTCTCTGTAAGTGCAGACACAGTCAGATTCCCCCAAACGAGGCCAATTTGAACAGTTGATCTTCATTTAACACTCCCAAGCCAGACGAAAATTTGCAGACTGAATCTGACTGTGAGTACTTAAGAGAGTTTTTCAGTTGCTGGTGCACAGGTGTTGCTACAGGGAGGATGCAGAGATACCCTGGTACATGCTGCCTACATAATCCTGCTTTTCTCAGCCCGTATTGGATAAAAGGTAATGCTGGATTTTTCTCAAAACTCTGGGTGTCTGTTTGTCCTCTCTGGTTCATCTTCAGTTTCTCTGAGTGCATTGCTGCACTGAGCACGTGGACAGGGATCGCAGAGCCTTTTCTCCTGCTAGGAGAGAAATCTGGAAACAATTACAAGCTGCTCATGCTTAATCACTCGGGTAAATCTTAAATGCCTGTCTTAATATTTTGCAGGACTGAAGATGGCATCTGAATTTTTGCAGTGTGCAGGTTACACAGCAGAGGCCCCAGACTTTGACGGTTTCACTCTCTGCATGTTTCAGGGGCAGCTGGTCCTGAGGACCCCATGGCTTCTCTGAAATTCAGGTACATTTTCAAAGAAGAACTAAAATGCAAAGGAAAAAAAAAGCCAAGAGTTTGCCTGATATTTGTGCAAATTGTCAGCTCAGTCATGTTCTTGTGAACCTTTGCTGAACCTGACCATTTGTACCTCAAACCGAACTAGAAGAGAGTATTAAATTATTTAAAAAAAAAAAAATAAAAAAAAAAAAAAAAAAAATAAAAAAAAAGAAGTCTCCTGTGAAAATGAAGGCAACCAAAATAACTCACAAATCTGGTCTGAAGTCAGTCAGTGACAAGACAAAACAATAGAAATCCTTCTTTCCTTCCTTAAATATTGAAATGTTTCACTTCACCATTTTCTAGCTGAAGCAGTTTGCTTTATTGAAGATCATTTAGTTTGAAGCTGCCTTTTTTTTTTTTTTTTTTTTTTTTCTTTTTCAAATGGACCTAGGAAAAGAGTAGTGGGTTTGTTTTTTGGGTTTTGTTTTGGTTTGTTTTTAAGATTAAATAGTCTCCAAGCAAACCAGAACATTTTGTTACTGGTCAAGCAAAATGGTTTTGTTTGACCCAAAATGAAACAAGTTTTTCCTCATTATATTAAAAGTCTTTCCTCTTCAGCTCAGCTTCAAAACCAGAATTTTCCACCACTAGAAGAAACTGGTCATCCTTGTTTTCACCTTACTGCTGCAGCAGTAAGGGGTGTGATTTTGGCTGCCCCTACTTTAATCAGCGCTTGCTTTATTAACCTATCCATTTATTGCTAGCTGAGATCCGTGGGATATCAGGGATTTCCAGCCAGGGTGTGGTACCGATGGCTCTCCAACTATCTCGGATACCTCATCAAAGAGCTGCTAAGCCGCTCTGGCCACCAGCCTTCTTATTTACAGTCTTTATAGCTAGGGCTCAAAGCCTGCAAGTGACATGAACACTTGGAAATCTTCATTAGTACATGGCCATGGTAAGCCTGTGGGTGTCAGTTGGGTGTGCAGTCATGACAGTACTTAAAAATTAACAAAAACACTCCCCTCCCAGGGAAACTGCTGAAAAACCGCTTCTACAAGAACACTGTGAAAGGTGGCTACCGACTGACAGGTGATTTTCCAAAGCCGTGAAAGGAAGTTACCTACTAAAGCCTCAGTGACAGCCAAGCACTCTGCAGCTCAGGGATCCTTTGAAAACCTCCTCCCAGATCCAGCCTGGGCCAGTAACAGTTCTTCACTAAGAACGCTCATAAACACATGGGGTTTTACATTCTTTTGTGCTTGCTGCAGAGAGAAAACATCAACATTTTGTGAACTTTATTGCAGGAAAAACGCAACGTTTCATCTTAAAGACTTCCAAATTGTAGCATGTGTTATCTGCAGGGTGGCTAGTGGCCAAGGCTGCGGGTGGAAGCAGAGGACCATCCCATCCCTCAGGGCCGGTGTGTGCTCAGGAGCTGGCCAGGCACCGGCGCTCCTAACGTGGTGCACCACAGGTAGCATTCGTTCAAGGTGACGCTGGACTGCTGCATGCACAATCGGCCACGCTACCTCAGAGCACCCATTTATGGTGCTGAGGATAACCTGGCTGATTTGGGCTCCCCCAGCCTCTCACCATGGGTGCAGGGCAGGACCAGGCAGCTGAGGGGACATCAAGGTCCTAACCCTGCACTTCTGTCTGTTGTAGCTTAAGTGTTTGTGGGATGGGGAGGTGAAGCAAGCTACTGCGTGTGCTGAAGAGCCTGTAGCTTGCTGGTCTCCGAACAGGTTCCTTTGCCATGGGAGGTGCTTGGTTGTGCACCCTTATATTTGTGTTACACGCACCTCCAGAGTGTCTGAACAAGTGGCTGTGCTCCGGACAAGACTCCGTGGCGAAATGTCCAATATCTTACTACAAGGATACAGGAAAGGCGAGGGCACAGCTCGTTTTGCAAACACGTGAGGGTTGTCACGCATCCTCCTGTAGTACTGAATTGAACTCCTGAGCTGGCGTCCCTTCAGCCACCTGGGCTGAAAACGAGCCAAACCAGCGTGCACTGGTTCAGCGCCGTGTCTTCGTCACACCAGCGACAGATTTCCGGGGTTCCTCGTGGGGATGTGACAGGATGGGAACAGGGTCCCACGTCACTCCCTGAGGACCACCAGCATCTCACTTGCAGAGGGGAGTTGTCTAATCCTAGCTTGCCGAGTTGCAGCAGCGTCGAGCTGGGAGAGGTGAGAGGGCAGCATCCTCCAGCACGTGGCTTGCGTAGCTGGAGGGAGAGGCATGAACTGGCCCTCGAACATGTTGGACTCAGCTGTCACATTGGGCAGTTGGGGATATTTGGCACTTTATAGCAATAAAGTGATTTTCACATCATATAATACTCTACTGCAAATACGTATTACAAGCACTGCTGGCTCTTGGGTTTGGCAACCATCTGTCCTTCTGTCTTACCATGAGAAGATGATTTCCCACAGACTTTTGCAGAGGTAACAGGAGCTACACATCTGGCTGGCACCAAAAGCGGTACAACCCGTGGTGCAGATGTGCGTGCCTGTGAGAAGGGTGATGGGGTGGTGACAGCATGGAAAGAGGTGGGAATGGTGTGGGAAGCATCAGAGTCATGGGAACAAGGCTGGGAGAGGTGTCGGGAGACGGGCAGTTCTCAGCTGGTAGCCAGCGCACCTCAATGGGGATGCGGGTCGTCTCGAACGGGCCGACAAAAAAGATTCAGCAAAGCAAGGTTAAAAATGTCGTACAGCAGCCTGCGCCCATGGGGCACCTCTGGGTCCCCTCCTCTAGAACCTGTGTGGGGATCCACACGGCCAAAATCACCAAAAATCACATCTTGTTGTCCCAGGGCTGCACTGACTTTTCCTCTGCCTTGCCCAAGAGATGGTTATTTTTAAAAATACCTGGTGATGGAGACTTTATGGTAGCCTTAAGTCAATTCTCTCCACATTCTGCTGCCCTAACTGCCAGGAAACCCCTTCTCCTAGCCTGGGTCTCGGCTTCTTCTTCACTTACCCACCATGGACACCGGAAACACATTGCCCCTGTCTCTTTACAGCTGTGTTTTATATATTTAAAGACTATTATCATGTCTTCTCCCCCATAATTCTCTCGCATCCAGACTAAACAATCGCAGTTCATTCACTTGAGCATGTAACAACAAGAAGTTTGTTTGATGGAAATTCAGTTTGTTTAGTGCAGTGGTTCTAATCACTCATGTTATGCCAAAGATAACAAACATTTAGCAAATTTCTCTTCAAATCTCTAGTTTTATCAACTGTTTTGACAGTTAGATTATAATTTTTACACAAATGGTTAGAATTAAAGCAATTGCTTCATAATTTTTCTATATAAATGTTTGAATTACAACTTATATTAAGCAATACAATTAAACATATTAGAACTGTCATGAGATATTTAACTTTGCTTTTAAAAAGTATATTTTTGGAGATATTTAAAAATTATTTAGAAAGTATCTTCTTAAAGTCATTAGCTGCAAAAATATTTCTTTAGCTACATGAAAATATAAATAATTGTTCATTTCCATTTGTTTTGCTCAGCTCTGGTTTTGCTATTCAGAAGTAGTAAATTTATCATCTCCAGGATATTTCTGGACAGGATAAATTTTATTTTACCAGCTTTTTTTCTTAAACTGGTAAACTTTATTTAGCCAGCTTTTAATCCTGTTTAGACGGACATTTTTTTCATGCAAACACTTTAAGATGAGGAATTACTAAGGAATATTTTTGTCTGTATGGAGAATTTATCCTGAATAGTCTCAGGGAGGAAAGAAAGACCCCAAAAGTGTCAGTAAAAATCCAAGAAATGTTCATATTGCGCGCTGAGCTTTCTTTCAGTTCAGATTTTATTTTCTGAAAGCTGAACTTCTCTGAAGGAAAGAACTCAGAAGTTGAAACAAGAAAACACAGAGTGTGGGGGCTTTAAAAGCTGAGATGTTTTGAGGCTCAGTTTCAAAGCAAACACATCACTGTAATGAGAAGTGTCCTGGAAAGACGTGCGCCCTCCCACCCAGCTCCGCTTGCCACCCGCCCTGCTCAGGAGGCAGAGGAGTGTGTTTAGCCGCAGCGTGGTGCAGACTCCCTGTGCCCGTGGGACCATCTCTCCCCCTGGTTTGGCTGCTGACAGCCTTGGGCACCCTCGGGAAGGAAAATGGGGTGTCTGCAGGTCTGGCTGGGAAACGTGCAGCCTGCTGCAGTCCACGGCAAAACTCACAGCGATTTCTGTAGGCCTGCACCTGTGTTGTCATAGCCCGTGCCCCTGGCTGTATTGAGACTTTTTTCTTTGGTCCAGCCCCACTGATGCTGTAGACAGCCCTGCAGCACCCTGCAAGGAGAGGAGAGAAAGCTGCTGGGAGTCCTGCTAGGATGCGCCCCTTTTTTTTCCCTGGGATTTGAGAGGCAAAATTTGGCCCTTTCAACATAAAATAGCTGTGGTTATTTTATAAATAAACCATGTCCTTAGCACAGTAGTCAGGAGATTACCCCTAAGGTCTATGTGAAAGGTAATTTAGAAGCAGCAAGGTCACAGCCTTCAACTTGCTGCATGAGGGTCTGCCTCTTCACTAGAAAAAGTAAAAAAAAAAAAAAAATCCACAAATCAAAAGATGTTGGTTTATATGGTTTAAAAAGCAGGTTTCCGGTGCCATTTTTTTCCACTCAATAGCATTTTAGATAAGTGGATTTTTGTTTCCCTCTAAGAAATTCTTACAAACCAAAAGATTGCCTTGGTCCCTGAAATAATAGTGGTGACTTAATCCCACTTACCAGGCAGCTAAGGGGAACAGAAACTGGGAAGAGAGAATAATGCTGTATTTTTTAGCTCAGTTTTCTCACCTCACTCCTGAATAATTCATTTGACAGTGGAAACACTACTTCCATGAGATATACCCGCATTTTTGCATAAATCCTCAAGCCAGCCCATTGCAGTGTGGATGGCAAGTGCAGGACAACGCTAGGGCTGTGTTCCCGCTGTGTTACAGGCATCTGAATTGCTGGCTATGGTTTTCTATCCAGAATCAAGCATCCACGAGGCAGAGTAAAGCACAAGCACCCACTGTTAACCTCCTCCAGTGCTGAGGTGCTGTAACACTGCTGTATTATCTCATTGCAGTCAGAGCCCCAGCCTGCCATGAGCTGAGCTCTGGGTTCCTGATGCAGTTATGGCCGTCAGAGCCCCAGCCTGCCATGAGCTGAGCTCCGGGTTCCTGATGCAGTTACGGCTTTGAGTACCTGGTTAGGAGGATGCTGGTTGCTGAGCCAGGTGTCCTGGTTCTTCCCTGGATCCAAGCAGTAAGGCCTGATTAAAGAACAAGGTGTTAGCGCATTCCTGAGGTTAAAGACGCGCTCACGTGCTATTTTGGATCAGGGCATGGGGGCCAGGCTCAGCCAGGCTAATTTCCACCTTGGTTTCTGTATCTGGTGTTTCCTAATGCAGAGAGTTCAGCCTTCGGGGTATTCAGCCAGTAAAAATCCCACTGTGTGAGAGACCAGTATTGATCCAAGGCTGGAGGGAGAATCAGCCTGCTGAAAAATGGGTAAAACCCGTTTGCTTTGAACAGGCTACAGAGGAGTTACAGCTCCGTATGTGGGTGTTTGCAGCCTCGCCACCCAAAGTGCCCTCTTGCTTTCAGTGCCACGCTACGAAATGAAGTTTTTCATCTCAGGCTTGGAAGCTGCCTGGACAGTTCAGCAGAAAATCAGCAAAAGAAACTTTCATAGCATAGGTGTCAAAAGCATCCTTTACAGGACAAATTAAATCACGAGTTATTCTCCAAAGGCAGGACTTGCTCATTGATCTCACAGTGCTGCAGCTCAGCTGGACACAGCGAGTCTTCTTACGCCAGCCTGCGGTGTGCTCTGGTAAACGATGGGGTAGTATTGACGTGGATACAGCTTGATAGATTTTTCAGTAGAAAGTGAAATAAATAGATTTGGGAATTTTTGGCTCCGTTTCTTTCAGGATGGTATTTCCCCAGGTCTCTTGAATTATATATCAACGTCCTTGGGAGCTCGAAACAGGGTGTGAAACACATGCAGAAAGGAAACTGTCCTTCCCTACATCCCATCCCTGCCTCTGTCTCACATCAGGGCTCAGGCTTTTACTGGGAAAGTGTTGCTTTGTGTGTTACTGCAGCAGCAGGCCAAGCGGTGGGCAGAAGCAGGTTAA
The DNA here is from genome assembly GCA_000699545.1 of Podiceps cristatus. Taxonomy (NCBI): domain Eukaryota; kingdom Metazoa; phylum Chordata; class Aves; order Podicipediformes; family Podicipedidae; genus Podiceps; species Podiceps cristatus. The sequence goes on along the minus strand of KL273389.1, from coordinate 2,309 downwards.
AAATACACATGAGTCAGGGAGCCCCTTGCTGGAAGAGCTTATTTAGCTCTTAAAAAACCCCAAGTTTTCAGTATGAACTAAACCGATGCAAATTGAAGTTATGTGCTGTTACAAATTGTATCTGTCCTGGGTTGAAACGTCATCGGAGGTCTGACCCTGAGGTCTGACCTGGAGAGTCCAATTTGCCAGCCTGTGATGACATTTCCACACTGATTTGGGAATTGCACGAGAAAAGATGTTTTTGTGATCTGTTGGCGCTCGCTGCTTCTAGAGCCAGCAGACTCCAGGCCAAACAGACCAAGGGAAAATGGATGCAGCAGTCGCAGAGGTCTCCAGGTCTGCTAGGGAATAGCCGCTCCCGAAGCGCAGAAAGACATGGGACTCAAATCCAGCCCCAGATGTAGAAGGAAGTTTTGCATTCAGCATGGTTTGGGTTGTCCATCATCTCTCTTCCAAAGAGGGGATGGAAAAGGGAGTTTCTATTTTCTCTTCCTCTGGCCTTGTCCAGCCTGTGTTGTAGCAACGCTTGCTTGGAAAACACTTTACTCCTAGGTGGCGAACGCTCAGTGCCGTGTTACGCTCGCAGGACTTCAATCAGCTGGAGAACACAGCCGCCTCTGTTTTGAAATCTGCTGTTGGTAAATGCCCCACGAAATGATTTCACTGCGTTATAATTGTTCCTGGAGAAAGCTGGCCCAACAGCTGGTAATTAAACCTTTGGCTGATGGAAACCGTTAAAACGGATTGCTGCTTTGCCGATAGCGGTATAGTTAACAACTCAAAAGTCTTTATACTTTTTTCTATAAAACACGTGGGAGTTTTATGCACGGAATATCTGCAGCAATAAAGTGAATATGGTGCTTCATTTTTGTTTGTAGCATTAAAACTTGGAAGAGAAGAAAGAACTAAAGTTCAAGAATGAGATCTGGCATTTGTACTTCATGAAGAACATTCGGTTGAGATCTGTGATTTCGGTACAGCCCATTACAGTGATTAAGATACCAGGACAGATTTAGATTCCTGATTGCTATACAGGCATCTAAAAGGGAATTTGGTGCCTACACCTTGTTGTGGTCAATGCTGAAATTATGAAATTCCAGCCAACACCTGGATTTGCCGTCTGGACTGCCTGGAGACTGAGAACATTTGAATCAAGGTTGGATTATGGTTCTCATTCAGATCTCTTCTGTGCTTGGTCAGGTTTCCTGGAGGAAGACGTAATCCCATCTGAAGGACCCTCAGCCCCAGGCTCACCCAGGAAGGACCTCCTGATCAGCGCTGACGGAGCCGAGAGATAACCACATTCCACTTGTCCTCCACTGGATGCCTCTAACGCCTCCGCTTGGTATCAAGGCCTACAGCTAAGCTGCGGGTGAAAATCAGTGACACTTCTGTTCCCCAAAGGAGCTCAGCCAAATCCGATCAGAAACACTTTAACACTTGCCAGCAAGTGACAGCTCAGGACTGCTTCTCCTCTGACCAGGGCCAGTATTTATGGGATGCATTAGTCACGCAGGAGCTGTCAAAAGTGCTGCCGCGATAAATTGCAAAGTCATACATGGTCATCAAGTTATGAGTCTGCTCTGGGAGACAGCAATACTTCAGAGCTTGACTAATCTCTTACAGATTGGAAACTAGGAGGGATGTGGTTAGGCACTGAAAACGTCCCCGTTTTATTGCCAATGATGTATTATTTAAGCCTCCAGTCCCCTGGATGGCTTCAGCTAAGCCTGGGGCTTGTGCCCTTGTGTTCCAGCCCGCTTTCTCCCAGTGGGAGGTAAGCTTTTCTGCAAGATCTCTGATAGGCTTAGGGCGGCCACAAGAATTTGGGCTGGATGGAAAAAAATGCTTGTTTTCATGGCTACTGAGAGAATATTGCTGTACATTGCAGGATCTTTTCAGTTTATACCTAAGGAGGGAAGTCTGTGTGGGCATGCCTGTGTGTAACGGTCAAAGCGGACCTTTAGAACCATCAGTATGGGCAAAATACAACTTTTCCTTGCAGATTTCCTCAGAGTGGTGGCACTGTAACTTATTAAAGCACATCAGCACCTAGCTGTGCAGATGTCCCTGCCTCACAGGTCCCTTACCATACAGGTCCCAAAGATGCGCTCTGTACACCCAGCGAACGCAGCTCTAGATGCGCTGGAGCAGGTACCCCGTCTCCTCTTGGAACTACCTAATACCAAAGTATAAATGAGCAGGGGGTCGCGGTGATGCTCCTTGCAGCTTGCTTTGCTTGGGAGCGGCTCCTCTTCATTTCCGCCTGACTAGCTGGGGCTGACTGAGCTCCCTGGGGCCCTGCCGCA
>JMFS01074189.1:0-22348 GCA_000699545.1 Podiceps cristatus | reverse complement strand
GCTCCATCCTGGCTAAAACCAGGACAACTGGACCAAAATATCAAAGAAATAGACCACAAAGTTCTTCAGAACAGTCTTGGCTAGACACGTTGCACAGTATACCTAGCACACTACATCTAGGCCAATAAACTAATTAGATAGTAAATATTAGAAGACCTACTCACTCATTAGACTAATTGAGCTAATGCTGTCCAGGCATTAAAATATGAGGAATTAAAGCTATAGGCAAACAAAATAGCTGTAATGACTTTCTGATAAATACTTTCAGGCTGAATAAGGCTAGAGGATATTACTCAAGGGTAGCAGAAAGATTTCCTTTGCACAGCAGCAATAATCTATATATCCACAGAGAATTTAAATACATGATTGAGATCTGCAGCATACCGAGTTCACTGCAGATGTAGAGGTAATGTTGCAGCTAAGTTTCCATTAGAAACCAGCATCCCTGAATTCACATCTGGCCTTCGGGAAAACATTTTGTACTAAATTTTAGGAGAAATAGGCAAAAGGTGCTTGAAGCAAAGGCTTGGCAAGAATGAGAGAAAGCAGCAGTCATTAGAATTCAGAGTCTACCTTATTTTCTACCTACCTTCTCAACAAAATACAGTCCAAAGAAAAGAGAGAAAATCAAGCTGCTAGGTCTTATATACCTAGAAGATCAACGTCATCCTGTTTTTTTAAAGTTGAGATTTTAAACAGATATCAAAACATTCCATTAGCTCTGAGCTGAAATTGTTTGCTCAAGATCAAATCTTTCTAATTTGGGGTATTTTTCTTTTCTGAAAAATAAAGCACTAAAGCTTCATTCATACTGTCACAAAGTCCCATAGCTGACAGAAAGTCTCTACTCTCACTGTAAATGAACAGATTCTGAGTACAGTCTTGTTCCCTAACCTGATTCTGTTCTCCAGTTTGTAGAAGTAGGTTAGCAGAGCACAGAAGACAACAGAAGGGGAATGCCCACTTTACATCCCTTTTTTCTCCTATACTGATGTGAGCTTGGGAATTGCCCACTTTGCATCTCTTTTTTTCTGTTATATTGATGTGAACTTGGGAATTGTCTGACCTGTTTGCCATTTAAACAGCAGGAACACAGGCACACACTTGTATACATCTCAACATGCATGTGCATATTACCATACAATGAGCATACAAATTATAACAAGGTGTCAGAAAAAGCAAGGTCCACAAACGTTTCTTCCCAGATTGCACCCTTGTTTGTTAAAGAAAGGTGGAAGATGACTACAGTTGCTTTGACTAGGTGCATACACTTCTCACACGCAGGCACGTGGGAAGTAAATACCCTCCCACTCAGTTGCTTTGAAAGACAGTGACAGTGAAAGACTAGTGACATTCCTTTTCTTGACTGCTTCCTATGGGCCATGAACTGGAGGGATACTCTGACAAAAGCCTTAGGGAAGAATGAAGGAAGCTTGGAGAAAGTAATATTACATATAGAAATGAGAAAGAGTAATAAAAATAGGGTAGAAGGAGAGAGGAAAGCCTAAGGGCAGTGCAGTGATGGGTATATATTCTGGAGCCAGTTTGGAGATCACCACCCCTCTCCAGGCTAATGAAAGGAATGCAGTTTCCAAGTTCACAAAGTCTTGCTAGTATCCTGGTATATAGAGATTGTGTGACTGCCATATTAAAATTTTGTTCGGCTCTCCCAAATTAATATTGAGAATCACATTCTGCCTGGAATAACTCAAAAGGCATCCATGTATCACAGTGCTTCTTCCTTTGGATAGTTAAGAAAACTAGTTACAGAATATTTGTATCAAAGTCTTCAAACATCTCAGTGACTATTAACAACCTTGGGCTGAACAGAAACCATTCTGAGAATTATTTTCAAGGGGACTGTCCTAAAGCTGTGGCTTTCTTATGGTTGCTGGTACTCCTCCACCCTTGTGAGTTATGAGATGTGCACCGAAGTGATAGAAATCCCATCACTTACCCTTATGTACGAGACAACCTCTAATTTGATATGAAAGTGTAAAAACGTTTTGAGAAATAGATCTCGACAGAATTTACTGCAGATGCCCTTCAAGCCTCTTCCAGTGGAATAATTTATCAAATATGTGAGAACATGTCAGAGTGAGGATTTCTGAGCCTTGTCCTAAATTGCATTTATATATGGATTAATGAATGAAGTAATAAATCAAGAAAGACTGCTGTGCTCCGATTATTCTCAATTCCTTGTATACAACTTCTTTTAATGTCCTACCTGCAAGGCAATGGTGGGAAGCAAGGGTAAGGGATAACGCAGAAAAAGGCAGGTCTGGAAAGAATCAGCTTTCCTCCTTGTAGGGATTCTACCTAGTGTTGCTTACCCTTTCTTGATTGAATTTGCACCATATTTGCACTGTGACTGTGTTTGCACCTAAAATTTGGGTGGAAAACAAAATTCTTCCCTCCCTAAAAACACCTGTGTGAGCTTCAGGAATGACTTTTTTCATACATAGAATAATTACTGGCTGTCTTCTAGAAAAAGTATAGGTTTTACAGCATAATGGGTTTTTGTCTACAGTAAAGCGTGGAAATTCATCCCACTTAGGCATTATTATATCTCGGATTCCCCCAAAGTAGTCAACTGCAGCCTTACTACTAACTTCAGTAGCTAGGTGTTGTCCTAAAGGATGCAGTTAAAACAGAAAACAGCATTGATTTTAACTGTCTCATCAAGCTAAGATAACTTGTTATGAGATGAACTGAAAGCAGGTGAGAGCATCTACAAAAAGGGGTTCTGCCTCTTAACCAATTTATCAATTTGTTGAATGATGTGAATTTGCCATATATACAAACCCAAAATGTCATGGAAATGCATTAACTTTCATAGCCTACGTTCAGATAGTTCCTAGCAGGTAGTAAGCAAGCAGACACCACTAGTCATTCCTAAGACTTTAATAATCCAAAAGTTCCTTCTGTAGCTTGTAGAATCTGTCTAGAGTTATCTTCTTTCAGGCATTTTAATGTCTTCAGGAAGGAGTGTAAATGATGTAGAGACATTTCTGTCTCCCAACAGTGGAGGTCTATATGACTTGTAATCACAAGTGCACTGATGCTGTTTGCTATTCTGTTGCTGGAAAATCCCCCTTGCCCATCTTGAAGCTTTTATTTTCTCCATATCCCTCATTTGCATTCTCTCTTTCATCCAAACAACAACACAAGTTTAGCATTTCGACAGGTTGTCATCAGTATCATTCCTATCCTGAGGGCTAGATCCATGATGTACAATTGTTCTCCACGGCCTCTTTCATCTTTCCGATATAGCATTAAGGAGGATGAAAAACTATTTCAATGTTTTAACATGCACACTATGGCAGAGAGGGGGGATAACACATTTTAGCATTCAAAAGGGTGGATGCCAGATTAATATGACAAACCTGGAAGAAGCTGGATAGATCACCTGGAAGAGATGACATAAGGTGCGGGAGAATGGGTTTTAAATTGGTGCTGAAACAAGCCATGTTAGCACCGATGTCATGAATTCATATTGTGTTTGCATACGGCAGCAAGTGTTTGTTTTCTCCTTAGGGACAGTTTGTGTTTGTTATAGTTGACAAGAAGAAAGGTGAGGAAGAAAGAGCTAGTGTGTTTTAAGCATGATAGGGAAAAAAAATATAGTCTTTTACATTTTCCAGGTGTTTGAAGAATAGTTTGCTCTCTGCAATTTAAACAGATCATAACTGGTAAAGGGTGGGAGTCCTTCAAAAGGAGGAACATAGGGAAACAAAATGGGAACTGTGGGCTCAATTCTGAATGCTGAACTGGCCAGGATGCTATTTGAGAGAGGGCTCTAGAAAGTTGAAATCTAACAGACACTGGCAGCTTGGGAAGCATTTTGCTAGTGATTTCAAGCCACCTATACTTTAGTCATCCCGTCAACAAAACATAAAATTGCTCAGACTGTATTTATCCTATAGCTAAAAGCAGCAAGTTATCTGCAAACTCAGCACACACACATATAGAATCATAGAATTATCAAGGTTGGAAAAGACCCTTAAGATCATCAAGTCCAACCGTTAACCCATCACTGCCAAGTCCATCTATACCATGCCCTCAAGCACCGCATCTATCTGTTCTTTAAATACCTTCAGGGATGGAGACTCAACCACTTCCCTGGGCAGCCTGTTCCAATGCCTGACCACCCTTTTGGGGAAGAAGTTTTTCCTAATATCTGACCTAAACCTCCCGTGGCGCAGCTTGAGGCCGTTTCCTCTCGTTCTATCACTCATTACTAGGGAGAAGAGATCGACCCCGACCTTGCTACAACCTCCTTTCAGGTAGTTGTAGAGAGCAATAAGGTCTCCCCTCAGCCTCCTCTTCTCCAGACTAAACAACCCCAGCTCCCTCAGCCGCTCCTCATAAGGCTTCTGCTCTAGGCCCTTCACCAGCTTCGTTGCCCTCCTCTGGACACGCTCCAGCACCTCGATGTCCTTCTTGTAGTGAGGGGCCCAGAACTGAACACAGTACTCGAGGTGCGGCCTCACCAGTGCCGAGTACAGGGGCACTATCACCTCCCTGGTCCTGCTGGCCACACTATTCTTGATACAGGCCATATGCTAACTTGCAGTACAGTTTAACTCCAAAAATTTCCCAACACTGTGGGTTTTTTTTTTTTCTGTTACCCCTGTGCACACAGACAGTTCAGAAAACAGCAGCTGGTGGTGACTACTGAACAGTCCCACCAATAATAAACAAGGGACGGTTTATTTCTCTTTGTCGTCTTGGTTGACTCCATAGATATAATAAATGCTAAAATCAGAATAATTTCACTACAGTGAGTGGATATACACACTAAACATACACAGAGGATTACATAAGAAATCATTTTAACATAGAACTACATTTTAAAAATAAAATAATTATCCCACTAAGTCTCAATCATATCAAGTTTTTAAAAGAAAAAATAATTTTCTTATGTATTGCAAGTTTTAGGAGCTCAGAATTGAGATGCAAACTAAAGTCAGTATTTCAGAGTAAGACTGTCTCTCACTGCTTACTGTACAGTAGTCAGATCAGTGTAATTTCCTGTCAAAGTACAAGAAGAAATTAAAGCGTGGTTCATCCCAGAAGTTCACATTGCAGACAGCGATGGTATTGTTAACTTCATTAAATTTTTTATCTATGTAGAGATTTCTTTTTCTAATTGGAGATACCTAACAAACGTTCTAAAAAGAGACAGATAAATGGTGAATTTTTTATGCCTACAGACAGGCCTGGAACAGGTTAACTATCTTCAGGTGACACCTTGTTGGGCAGGCCATTTCTTGTTCTGTTCTTGTACTAGGGGATGCTTAACAACCTAGCTCAGTAGAGACAGGGGAATGAGTGAGGCCAGGGAAGCTCTAGCAAATAACAGAATTTTAAAGCATTTGAGGGTTTGTATATTTGTTTTTCTCATGTAATAGTCTTGGCCTTCATTTAGATTTACAGCATTAGGGAATGTTTTTAAGTATTTTATCCATGTATCAATTATTCTCTGAAGAGGGCTTCACTGTATATCTACAATATTGCACTTGTGCAGTAAAAACAAGCATCTGAAGAACTCTCATGAAAATACGTAAAAGCCAATTATTGTGATTTGTGTTTACATTCCAGCTGTCTTCTAATGAGATTTTTTTCCGTGCTATTAAAAAAAAAGAGGATAGTACTGTCAATTTCTGGACTCAGAGATAATGTTCATCAAAACATTGAAGTACGTATTTCAGGTTTTATCTTATTGTTGAGAGATTTTCCTGAAAAGCAATGGATTTAAACATACACAGGAGTGCCTTCATGAATTAAAAACTTGATTTAATAGATGCAAGTAAATGCACAATGAGGGTGAATTCAACCATTTATTTGTAGCCATGGGTTCCTTCCCAACAAAAAGCAACCTCTCAGAGTGCAGTTACTGACCTTTGATGATGAATGCCCAATGTATTTCAGGTCAGAAGAGTCTAGACTATTCATTAGGTCAGTCAATAGGACAGACCTGGCTTCCAGAGGATTTCTTCCAGCCGACTAATCTTTGTACTTGACTTTGAACTGGGGATAGACGATAAAAAGTAAAACCTTGTTTCCAGCAGTATGTGAATCCCAGCTTTTACAGAGTGCCTCTCGTCAACCTGCTGACACCCAGGCACAGAGATCTAGAAGCTGCCTACAGCCCCACATGGATGCAAGTGTCTCTAGAAAGCAGTCGTCTGAGGCATCCCAGCAGCAGCCTCTGGCCCACGCTGACTGAAAAAGCTGAATTAACATCTTTAGGAAATGGGGAGTGGAGTGAATATGCCACTATAATGTACCCAAACTGCAGCTGCATTTGCACAGTGAATGTTCCCATTTCTTAAAGGGTGCTGTGCATACTGAATCTTTCTCAGTCTTAATTACAAACCAAAAAATATTATGATCCTCTTACTACATGTCTGTCTTTACCCTCTCATCTGCTCTGGCATTTTAATATCCAAGTTCTACTTAGAAACAGATGCCTCAGCTTTAGCACCCTCTTGAAATGGCTTAATACTCAGGTAAGACCAAAGACAGAGGAAAAAGATGCTATGCTAAGCGCAACTTTTGAGCAAATGGGCTTGAATATTCATTAAACAACATTTAATTTAAACACCCAAACTCTAAAAGCAGCAACATATGGGCCTCTTTTATTTTACATAAACTGAATAGGAGGTTGTGCCATTAGTTTCTGCAGACATAATGTTCATTGCAAATGAAGTATGTTTTCCTTTAGGGAATGCACCACCATTTCTGCAGTGTTGTCATTCCCCCAAAAGGTTCACTATACTTACCATATGAAGTACTCGTCTTGGCAATGTGCTTCAAAATGTAAACAAAATTCCCATAGATCTTCATCGACAGAGGGAACCTAAGGCAAATTAAACCTTTAATGAGAAACAAAGAGCAGAGCCCTCCCTTTTCAGTATTTTACCATGTTTAAGAGACTGTCTTGACTACATGGCTTGCTACATGGGTTTTCCCCTTACTCTTCATGTTTGGAACATTTCTGCATCAATAAGGACATGATATGTGGTTCTACAGTCCCCTGCTGGCTAAACCATCACTTTGCACAGTCTCTGAGAATCTAAGCTGGTTTTTTTTTGCATGCATCTTCACTGAAAATCAAGATGATGCTCTTGAAGTTACTGTAGATTGAAAATGGCTAGATAAAAACATTTTGATTACTCAGCAAGCTCCATGAAACATATTTTACACATGGTCCTGCACTTTACATCCCAAGAGAGCTATTTAAGTGGTAAAACAAATAAATAAATTTAAAAAGAGGCTGGGGGTAATAAGTATTTGAAAAACTAAGCTGAAAAGCAAAAGAAAAGCATCACCACATCCAAGACTGGAGGATCTGTTCTCTCTGTAGTTTTGCTGTAACTGTAATGAAAGTTACTGAGAAATATTAATTGAAGAACGGGCCTCAGAAGTATCCTGTGCATAACATTTACTTGGTAGGTGTCTGCAATAGTATTCTTCTAATAAAAGTGAGACACCAAAAGGTTTTTTTTGTTGGTTTTTCTTTTATTTGTTTGGCGGTTTTGGTTTTGTTTTTTAATTGAGGAAACCCTCCAGAAAATATTTTGTATTTTTACTAAAGAAGGAGTGTTAATGTAGGACTAAAGTAGTGTGGCACCTTGATATACCTTGGAAGCGTATCTCCTTTCACCCACAGAAGAGCAGCAATACAAAATGCTCTACAATCCTCCCTCAACTCTGGAGACAGCAACTTCAGGTTCCTGCACGTTTTTTGGCACTTACACCTACAAAGGTGCCCATGGAGCATTGATCAACCACTAGGAAAGAGATTGATAAACAAATTGCTTTCTGTAAGCTATGTGACTATTGTTCATTCCTGCACACTCTATGGGAAAGTAAAGCTAGAAAAAGCATCTACGAGCAGAACAAATCTAAGAAACAAAGACAACAGTGGGATGGAAAAGGAAGGGATGCAAAATAGAAACACAAGAAAAGGGCAGATGCATTAGTAAGGGTATGTATCAGGTATGAGGCATGTATCAGTGGAACAGCCATACAGAGGCAGGGTTTCCTAAAAGTGAGTGGAAAGGACTGACACGGGTTTCAGAAAGAAGCGTGCTCCATATGCAACAGGCAGCTTGAATGAAGATAAGATAATCTTTTTCTCTTGATTAAGACAAGACTTGTGGATTAAACAAACCTCAGGCTTCTTTAAGGGGACAACAAAAGATGGAAGACTGAAGAACTGCCCCACCTCTTAGAACATGAACATCAGTAGTAATCACACAAAGTATTTACTTTAAAGTGCAAGATGTTTATGATATGGAGTAACTAACTTTGATAATGAACATAGGGACACAGAATTGGAATGAGCTGTAAATCACAGAGTGCCCCTAGTTAAGAGACAGGTTATGGGTACAGCTGAGCTGTGAAACTAAAAGGGTAGAAAAGGATGTTGGTCTACCATCACTAACAAAAGTAAAAGTTAACCCCCACATGAGCCATTGGAAACAGATTTCTGAGACATCTGATACCCAGAAGTTTTTCTGTAGCAAAAATGGTTAAAATACTGCCAACTTGCCTCACCACCTCTGAGGAGAGCTTGTAAAGGAAGAGAAGGAAGACATCTCATGTGCTGCCTGAACCTAGCAGAAATAGTTACCTGTTCCAAGGTAGAGGCACTGCATCAGGCTGACAGTACCAGCTGAAGCATCAAACACAGACTAGTTGCTGGGTTGAAGTGCAAGTGTCCCATAGCTATTGGCCCAAAGACTGTGTAATAGGAACCCACGAAGGCAGCGCAGAGCTGGTTGAGACTTGGCTGCATTTGGTGCTTCATGTACATTGAAGCCTCTCGCTGAGGGTATTTCCACAGAAGCAAGTCCTGACTGGGGTTTGCTGAGAAGCAAGCCCGGCTGGTGGTTAGCTAGAGCGTTACCTCATCCCTGAGGTTCAATTCCCCAGTGTAGCATTTGCTTATTTTCTGAAGGGGAGAGACAAGTCACTGAAGGAGGTATTTTTATAGTAATAGGAGGTTCATTTATTTGTACACAAGTACATTTGTACTTATGATTTTAACACAGGCACTTTAAAAAATTTTCTGTGCTCTATCCTTCTGTGCTTCATCTGTGAAGTAGGAATACTGGAACCTTCCAACCCCACAGGGATTTGTAAGGTTGTCTGATAACATCCTGCCAGCACCATATGCATGCCTGCACTTGTCTTCAGTGCTGGCATAGGTCTTTCCCAAGCAGACACTCCAAGGTTCGGTATGTGCAGCACCCTGTTAGAGCTTCTGTAAAAGTATCCTACGCTGAGACTTCCCCCCAAGCAAGCAGACACGCAATACCAATGAATTATTCCCAGGAGTCAAAAGAATACAGTTAAAGAAAGTATCTTAAAAAAATCACTTACCACACAAAGTTGGTTTTTTTTTCCTCAAAAGCACAAGTCAGTCACACAAGGCAACTAGCAGATGCTAATGCCCATGAAGATTTTCCCATTTAATAAAAACAAGAACAATTTTTGATGCATATTTTATTTACTCCACATTTAATGCCAGATGTTTACTTTCCAGCATTTCTTTGGACAATTTAATTTCACCATGTTTTCTCTAGTTTATGCATTAGTACAGTCCTTCAGTGTTTGTCTAAACACTATGAAGTTCAATGCTAGGCAAAATATACTCTCATTTTAATTAACTCATCAAAAACATAAAAGTTTAGTATTTCTGTGTGAATATGAAGCAATTTTTCCCAATCCTAGGTTCTTGCATTAGTCTTAACTTTTGTAAAGCCTTGAAGCAGGGCCTAGATCAAGCCGACTTCCTTCAGTAACCAGAACTGATCAAAATATATACTTAAAACCTAAATTCTGACAGGTCCTGAGTTTTATGATCCTCCTTCTACCTGCCAAAAAACCCCCACCCAAAACCAACAGGCAGCTTCATTTCACTTCTGCCTGTAGCAGGGCTCATCAAAATATAAAGAAAACAGTAAAACAAAATCAACTTTCCCCCCCCTTTTAATTTAAAAACATTAAGTCACTTCCATTGTGATTTGTACATCACCTGTTAAACCAAACTGAAAACATTAAAAAAGGAAAGTCTCAGCCCTAATTTTCTGCTTACAGCCAACTGTGCAAGAGATATGGATCTGAGGTCATTTGTTATCAAATCAACACAAACAATGCCTGGCTTAACAAACAGGCTAGCAAAATTTGACAGAAAATGATAGCAGGGTAGCGGCTTGAGTACAATCAGATCAGATCACCATGAAAAGCAGCGAAGCATGTTTCTCCTAACGCATGTCAGTTTGCAGTCTGGCCAGGCTCATTAGATAACAAGCTGTATTTTAACCCAATGAATGATTTGGGTTGGAAAGGGCCTTAAAGATCATGTAGTTCCAGCCCCCTGCCATGGGCAGGGACACCTCCCACTAGACCAGGTTGCTCAAAGCCCCATCCAGCCTGGCCTTGAACACTTCCAGGGAGGGGGCAGCCACAGCTTCTCCAGGCAACCGGTGCCAGTGCCTCACCACCCTCATGGGGAAGAATTTCTTCCTTACAGCTAATCTAAATCTACTCTATTTCAGTTTAAATCCATTACCCTTGTCAGCTTCCTTGTAGGTGCCCTTTAGGTACCAGAAGGCCACCTTCTAAGGCTACCCTGGAGCCTTCTCTCCAGGCTGAACAAACCGAACTCTGATCATCTTGGAGCAAGTCCAGAGGAAGGCCATGAACAGGGCCATGTCCTTCTTGTCTTGAGGGCCCCCAGAGCTGGAAGCAGCACTCCAGGTGAGGTCTCACCAGAGTAGTACAGAGCAGGAGAATCACCTCCCTTAACCTGCTGGTCACGCTCCTTTTGATGCAGCCCAAGATACAGCTGGTTTTCTGGGCTGCAAGCACACATTGCTAGCTCATGTTGAGCTTCTCATCAACCAACACTCTCAAGTCCTCCTTAGGGCTGCTCTCAATCCATTCTGCCTAGCCTGTATTTGTGCTTGGGATTGCCTTGACCCATATGCAAGTCCAGAGGAAGGCCATGAACAGGGCCATGTCCTTCTTGTCTTGAGGGCCCCCAGAGCTGGAAGCAGCACTCCAGGTGAGGTCTCACCAGAGTAGTACAGAGCAGGAGAATCACCTCCCTTAACCTGCTGGTCACGCTCCTTTTGATGCAGCCCAAGATACAGCTGGTTTTCTGGGCTGCAAGCACACATTGCTAGCTCATGTTGAGCTTCTCATCAACCAACACTCTCAAGTCCTCCTTAGGGCTGCTCTCAATCCATTCTGCCTAGCCTGTATTTGTGCTTGGGATTGCCTTGACCCATATGCAAGACCTTGCACTTGGCCTTGTCAAACTTCATGAGGTTCACACAGACCCCACCTCTCAAGCCTGTCCAGGTGCCTCTGAGTGGCATCCCTTCCCTCCAGCGTGTCAACTCCACCACATAGCTTGGTGTCATCAGCAAACTTGCTGAGGGTGCACTCAGTCCCACTGTCCACGTTGCCAACAAAGATGTTAAATGGCACCAGGCCCAATATGGATGAATACTGATGGATAGTCGCTCACCATTGGTCTCTACTTGGAGATCAAGCCCTTGATGGCAACTCTTTTGAGTGTGAGCATCCATCCAATTCCTTACCCACCGAGTGGTCCATCCATCAAATCCGTGTCTCTCCAATTTAGAAGCAAGTACAAGCTGCTGCTAGCTCAGCGAAGCATTGCACTCACACATCTTTTGCTGGCTGCAAAACACCTACTGTGTTACTAGAAGCCACAGATGCTCCAAATGTCATTCTGCTTCAGCATGCTACTTGACCTTACTTTGGATCTCTGTATAATAAGAGCAGAAACTGGAAAGGAAGATGGAGCTTTCTTATTAGCGACACTGGTTGCCGCTGGAAAAGACATAATTATCTTCTCGTGCACATGATACCTTTTAGCCACTTTTGCAGCTGTTTCATTAGCCACAGCCTTTACAGAGAGCAAAGACTACAATTAAAAGGAAACGTACTGAATTCCAGATGAGGACAAAATTCCACACACGCTTTTTTTTTTGTTAAGAGAAAACTAGAGTTCACAAGTGTTAGCAACAAACGTAAGTCTAAGTTTCCATTTAATACCTTTAAAGCAAGACTCCAAAAACATTACTGTACTACGATGTGCCTACTCCTGACATTGACTTGTCAAAGCTTACTTAAACCTTTTCATTCTACCTCTTAACAGCATCATAACAAATGCGTTCACAGAACTTACTCTTATTGCTATTGTGTTAGAAACAAGACAAAAACATTTGCCATCTATATGGAAAAGTTCTCCTGTTTAGATAAATTTTTTCCAGCTTTCAGAGCAAAAAAGTAACTACTCTCATCTGGTCTCTTAGCCCCACCAAAATATCCATCCAAAAAAAGGCTCAATATATCTAGTTTCACTCAAATAAAAGGCCATGAGCAGGGAGAATTCACAAGCAGAATTTCAAACATACTGTACAAATCTAAAACCAGCTGCTACAGGACAATGTTCTGTTTCCTCTGTGTAGGAAACTAATGACATTAAAATTAATTTTGTACAGGAACTGAGCAGAATAATATGGATAAGTTAATTTCTTCTGACTGTTGCAAACAGATTTGCTAGTGACCTGCATACTTTTACTCCTTAAATGACACATTTACTATAAAAAAAGAGAATGCACACCACCCTTTTATCCCTCTGCCTATTAGTACTGCAGTCTTCTCATAGCATATTATTTCTCATTTATTTCAAGCCATAATGGTATCAGCTTAATTTCTTTCCCTCATCTGTTCTCAAGCCTGTTATAAGCTGCTCAGTTAACAAACCACCTTACTGCTCAGGTGATGCCAAATTTTACCATCTTTCACCTGTATCAGGTTTCCCCCCCCCCCTCCCTTCTTCTCCTATGATGCCAAGACACTAAGCTCTGCTCTTCTAAACAGCCTGTTTCCCTGGTAAGTCTTTATTTGATTTAAGAGGAAACGGCCTCAAGCTGCGCCACGGGAGGTTTAGGTTAGATATTAGGAAAAACTTCTTCACCAAAAGGGTGGTCAGGCATTGGAACAGGCTGCCCAGGGAAGTGGTTGAGTCTCCATCCCTGAAGGTATTTAAAGAACAGATAGATGCGGTGCTTGAGGGTATGGTATAGATGGACTTGGCAGCGACGGGTTAACAGTTGGACTTGATGATCTTAAGTGTCTTTTCCAACCTTGACAATTCTGATTCTATGATTTGCTGTAGTGTCTTTTGCCCTCTAGACCACAACCTCCTTCAGATGCAAGCCACCGTTATTCTGGCTGTGCCTTATCTCACTAACAGAGGTGGAACCTCAGCAAGAAGTTGGACTACTTGATCCAGTTTCAATTAAGGCAGGCCCTGAGGCTTCTGCACAGCTTTTCAAGTATTGCACAGGAAGACTTCATTTACTTTTACTAGTCCAGCTACATAATTTTGAGTTCTTCCCCAAATAATCTACAGAATTTCCATGGTAATTATATCCCTTGTGAAAAACCATACAACTCAAGACCTAACCATTACAAATGGTAAAGCATTAATGAAAGTCTTCCCATGTATCTCAATTTGAGATTACTCATCAACAGCTTAATTTAGCAGTTCCTTCTCCAAAAATCCTTCACAGTCTAATTTGGGATCCACACTGGTCAAATAGATAAAATAGTTGAGATACTGAAATGCAAGGGCCAGGACAAAGTCTAAAAGAAGGCAGCAGTGACAAAGACTACCACCTACAGATGACAGGATGTGCCAAGACCAGCAGGAAATAAAAGGGTACCTTCAGCACACAGTATGGAAAGATGTGAAGATTCCTGTTCATCAGTCTTTCCACTTAATTGTTTTACCTCCCACAGGAAAGGGGATTAACCTAGGATCTCTTCACAGCATGACATGTGCATTAAACTTCTGAATTACAGAACATCTGCCACACATTGCTTAGACTCTATTGTATGAAGGCAAAAAGTTGCAGAAAAGAGCTGCTTCTCTCTCCAGACTGGGAAAGCACCATGATTTCCCATGACAGTTATTCAGTTGCCTGCCATTTTCCAGGTGGAGCAATGGGAGAAAAGGATAACCATATCAAACACTGAATGCTGCAGAATAGTGGAAAAACTCAAATAGGATTATCTGATTTGATCAGTTAATTCTCGATCATTTAATGTAGTTTTATCCACTTCACCATTTTTTGTGCTTAATGCCTCATATTGCAAGACAGGAGTACAGCTTATGGATATATGGTTATAACCTAATTATGCAACAAGGAAAGTGTCAATATAGAATCAGTAGGTATTTTTTGTTGTCGATCTTAAATCAAAGTAAGGCATCAAATACCATTATGGCACCAATCAATAAGACAGCCTATTTAAATTCATCTGCTTTGTTAAGTTACTGTACCTCATAAAGCAACCTGTAATGAAAATCATTTAAGAAACTAGAAAATCGAAGAGGGGAACCTTTAATAATCCCAACTCCAGAATTAAGTTCTGCTTCAAGAGGTACATGCCCCCAGTACACCACTGTTTACTAGGTGGAGTCACATCATCAAGACTAGGTAGGACATGTATACCTTTGTGCCTGTACTTCCTGTATGTACTTCTAGATCCTTTGTTGATTGCTTAAAACCAAAGTAATGAGGCTTCTGAAAAGAGCAACTAGAATTTATGCCAGCCCTCTAGAGCTTTAAAGTAGTAAAAATTTGGAAAACACTAACTGTATGGTCCTCACTAAAACAATGACTCCAATTCAAAAAAAAAAAAAGAAAAAAAAAAGGACTAGTGAAACAAAAATAACACTTAAAGCCTCAGATCCTACAAACAACTATTTTTTAATGCATATTTTCAAAGTAGTTGACCTCTCTGGCATGGAACAATTCAGATTCTTTTCAGTCCATTTTATGAAAAATTGCTATCCAAGGCTTCCCTCTATTTGTACTGCTGTGTTCACACCACCCCCTAGTGATTGTTCAGTTATATTTAATAGCATCACTCTTCTCTCCTTTGATGTTGAACATTACATACAGAAAGGGCTTACTGCATGTATTACCTGTAAATTAGGTTTAGGTTCTAACTCTAAGCCTTACATGTGTAATGTTTGCTCCATAACCTTTACAATCTTTTCAGTTTTATTTTACTGTTACCTACTCAAAACAGATCTACAGACTCAAGCGTTCAGTGCATGTACTGTATTTAAGTAGATAAATCCCACTTTTAATACCCCTCTAGCAACTCCTCAGAATTCAATATACTTACAACCTTTGGGAACACCACCCAATAGGTACCCATCTTTGAAGGTCTGTCTGCCAAATAAAAAAGCCTTTTAACTTCCACAGGACTTCAGAATCAAAACTGTTATTTTAGAAACGATTACTGCATTTCACCATCCCCTTAGAGTAACATCACCAGTTCACCTATGTTTAGAAGAAACTGGAGTACCTATCCTTTCACCAGGGCAACTGCCTACTAATCCCAATAACCTCAATAAAGGCACAAACAGCATAGCACAAAGTACAGAAAATTTACTGTACAGCTAAAAGTGTGATGCAGCTGAATGCAGACAATAGCAGCCCCACTAGTTCAAGGCTTAAGGTACTAGAAGAGGTATTGAATGCTCTATCTGTACTAACCATATCTTGGATGGAACTTGCTAGGACAACAGCATTTCCTTCCAACCACTTTAACAACTATAGAGTTGTTAGAAACACTAAGAATGTCTTACCTGCATTACAATGTTGCCTCAGTACAAAGGTAGTACAATTTAGAAATAGTACTTACATAATAATTAAGTCAGAGCCTTCATCAACACAGCTGTTAGTTTCCCAGTCTGTTTCAGTCTTATTTGAAGTATAAAACTTCTATTTTGCTTGCTACTCCAAACACCTGCACCAGAACACCCAGACTTCTAGCCTGCCTCATCCAGCCACTAACCCAATGTTAAAGGACTCCTTTAACACCTCCAGATGAAAAATTAGGGGTGCACTGCACAGTTTGCAGACTGGAGGCTGCCCCCAGAGCCTGTCCTCACAACTCTGGAACAAAAGACAAGTCATGGCTGACTCCTTCAAAAATCTTAAGTGTGAAAATATGTGGTCTGAATATCTGTTGGCATGTTTCCTTCTCCCTTCAGCTACATTCTACAGGTCTATGTAATATAAGCAGTCAAACAAGCACATCTTAAAAGGACTTCACAAAACACAGTTTGAACACCAGATGGCAAAAGCACACCTACACCTCCATGAACTAACACTGCCTGCTTGGAATTAGGTGATATTACTACCTATAGATAGCTCTGATTCATTTCAAATTGATACTCAAAACAAAAGTCTTTTAATTATGAAAAGGTTTTAATACAGTGCAAACAGCACACCTATCTTGAATTTCTCAAACTTTACAAAGTGGTAGCTTTCAAATCAAAACTAAAGGGCAAACCAGCATTTTATTGACATAGTTTATTCGATGATAAAGCCAGATGTGCAGCTTCTTTCCAGAATAATTCTTTCTATTCTTCTTCATAGAATAACATAGTCTGTAAAGATAGATCAGTGACACACAATTAAAATATTTTTACACTCATTTCACAGTACTGTCATGGGAATAAATGAAAACCTAGATTACATGATTTGTGACAGGGAGGTTTAGATTAGATATTAGGAAAAACTGCTTTACTGAAAGTGGTCAAGCATTGGAACAGGCTGCCCAGGGAAGGGGTGGAGTCACCATCCCTGGAGGCACTCAAAAAAAACGGGCAGACATGGCACTTTGGGACATGGTTTAATAGGCATGGTGGGGCTGGGCTGACCGTTGGACGTAGTCTTAAAGGTGTTTTCCAACCTTAATGATTTGATGATTCTATGATTTCTGTAGAAGAGCTCACCAAGCTACAAATGCTTTGCCAGCTTTCTGTTTAAGACATTACATTCACTACATTATCTCCCAGACTGTTTGAAGTTGCTTTAAAAACAGTCATTCAGACCACTTAGACCACTTTTACTAAAAGCATAGTTTTGTCTCTAACTGCCCACAGCACATCCAAGTGTGTGAGCAAAGCTATATAGTCTTAAGACTTGTGTGAAAGTATCAGGTTTGTTTACAAGGAATTTACTTGAAGTAAGTATCTATTTGAGGACAAATTTCTGTTGTTCTCTTAATAGAAGTCATACTACTGCAATCTATTTAAGACAATAAAAAACGAGTTGTACTCTCCTCTCCTTAGCATACCTACAAAAGGAAAGTGTAAGCCTTGTTTACAATAAGGCTAAATAACCAAGAGATTCAGCAACACTGAATCTGAACTGCATGATTTATTACTTCAGTCTTTATACTAATCGGGTATTTCATTTAAGTGGAAGTCATAAATTATCAGCTCAGTAGTAAGCACAGTGATTTGTAAATATTTAAGTCTATCTTGTACTCTTGCACTGGGTTCTATATCAGGACAAGTACCATGGTCTTCGCATAAATCAACATTAGACCTATGTCATCATAAGGACTACAGGCTACCAAATATCTACCCTTACAAATCATTCTGAAGTCATACCTGTTATCCACTTCCCATCTGCAGTATGTTCATTTACTAAAAAGAAAGAAAAAAGCATTAATTAATAAGAATAGTCTTATCAAAGTTCTACTACCATAGAAAATGGAGCTTTGAGGCTTTTTACTGACACTCACAGTACTATTTTTTCAATTACCCCATGAAATGTGATAGGAAAATCACAAAGTTCTGACTACTGCAAAAGAAGACAGATTTCATGCATTCCCTCAAACTCAAAATGGGACATAGCAATAGCTGTCTAGAGCTTAAGTAATACTCAGAATGCACGTTCAGTTATACCTACAGGCTACAACAGTGCCTATCCATCCGCACTTCTGTTTGATGAAGTTTTTTTAAAAAATGATTTCTGCTTAGAAGGCTCACACATCAATGGCTGTCCCAACTACAGTTGTGACATTAAAGGGTAGGTTATATTGTGGGTTTTTTGCATTTCAGTATCCCAGGGTATATTGGTCACTGCCCTGAATGAACATCAGGTGACAGGCACCCACATCTACTTGTTGCAAATTTCTGTGAGCTCAGCAAACTACAGAGCTACAGAATGTATTGAATCACACAGACTACTTGAGAAATATTTCTCTTGAAACACAGGGGAAGCTGAATGGGAATTATGAAGGAGTGAGAAGTAAAAGGAAGCACTAAAGAAAACTTAACAGTCAGATATCATCAGTACAGTTGATGTCTTGACTTACAAGTTCAAGAAAAACTATTCAAGTACAATTCACCATTTCAATAGTTTTCAAGACTACATGGTACGTAACTGTTAGGACAACACAGACTTGCCTGAATGTGTCTCAGAATCAAGTGCCTACATGTTTCTGATATAAACAGTTTTCAGAGACTGTTTAGGTGGACTCCAAAACATATTCCAGGACTCCTATTAAAAATTCCTCCACATGGCTGGGATAAAGGATGATGAACCATGCCACATCATTATGTTTAAACACACATTTTTCAAGACAAAGCTTTAAGACAAGTATATTCCACAAGCTTTTTTGTGATGCAGCACAGAACTCTTCAACCATTTTCCAGACAGCAAGTAAATTAGTTTGTCTTTAAGTTTAATGCTGAAGAGAAATATTAACAAGACTAGTGAACAAGTAAGATCTAACCCATGCATACTATCAACTAAACGATCATATTTTAAAGTAAGACATTGAAAAAAAACTAATCCAAAATACAGTCCACCTACTACCGAGATTGCATGCTAGTTTGAAAAGCACTTGATACAGAAGTCACATCTGCTATATAATTATCACAGCACACGATCCTAGTCTTGATTTATTAAGCATTTAAATTCTTTAAGAGACTTTCTATGAACTGGACAGTTTTAGTCATTCAAGTGACACTCATTTAACCATTTTGCATTAATACTTAACAACAGCTACCTTCAAGTGCAAAGTTCTCGAAGGGAAGAAGTTCATCCATACTACTTGTGTCACTGCACCACTAAATGGATCACTTGACATTTACAAAAGGGCATATATTACAGCTACAAGTATACCAAATGCTAATTTGTGCTGTTATACTGTAAACAATTATAGGACTGGATTATTAAAACAGTAAGGAAAAAGGCTCCAAATCTTATCGAGTAATTCTCTTACCTAGTAGCTTGCAGAAACAGTGGTTTATTTCCATCCAGTGATAACAAGAATTTCACTTATACACTAAGAATAGAATCTAATTTCATGGAGATTTCTAATTTCACCATAATTTATGCCTTAACTTGGAATACTACAGGCCAATAGTTAAATACAGTTTAATGGTAACAACTGTGTTGTTTCCAACCACTGTCTAAAATGCACTAAGTTGTGATGTGACTTACATTTTCATGAAAATGCAAAACTACTTTCATACAAAGGTGAAGTTACACATGCAATTGCACTGTACTACTTTGAATCAGAACCTGGCGTGTTCTGAACGAATGCCTCAATCAACAGCATTGAGCTTCTTGGATTTCTTATTAGGAATTCCTTATTTCAATTTTGTTTCACTAGTTTCAAAAAAAAAAAACTTGTTTGCCATTAGCCAAATTCTATTTTTAAAGTCACACATAATAAAGTTCATGTAGCTATCTGAACCCTTACAGGACAGAAGTTTAAAGCATGCATGCAAGGCAGTACAGTGCTTCAATTAAAAGGATGGACACGTGTTTCAGTGATGTATAATTCAGTCACCACACCCATGCTCATTTTCAGTACCTGCTAGATACTTCATTTCTGATGGAGAATTCCAAGAAAGAAGGAAAAAGCAAAAGTGAAGATTACTAAAGTTCAAGATGTGAAAACACTTCAGCAGCTACAGAACTAACCATCAAACCCCATTGCTCTCTCTCCCCTTGTTAAACACTTAAAAAAAAACCCAAACACTTCACTGCTCGGCTTACTCAGTATTTTTCAGAGGACAAAAAGCTGCTAAGATAAATAACAGTCTTCACAGCCAGGCTATTCCTGAGTTTTGGTGGGATTTTTGTTTAATAATAGAGAAAACTCTGCCTCCCTTTAAGTTGCCTGTATCAAGTTCCATTCACAGTACAGGATGCTCCCACCAAGGAAAAACTCCACTATCTTGGGAATCAGTCACTTAAACCCAGAATAAAGCAGGCATTCTACCAGATTTCTATTTACACACTGTCCCCATGAATAACAGTAACTTGGCAGAGTGAGCATTAGATATTTAAGTAGTCTGAGTAACGAGCATTATCTAATTGGTATATTGCAAGATTAAGTTATGCGATTAGAGCAATACTGTTAGATTTATAAAAGTTGAACTTTAGTTCAAGTGACACGAAGGAAACAATCATTTAAGCAGCACTGTTTCACATTCTATCAGCTAAGCTTGCAGCAGTGAGGAACAAAACTAAGCTACTGAGCCAGTAAGAAGCTATACAACATCACACAGATTACCTTCTGTTATCCAGTAGAACAGGTGAAAGAAATGGAAGAAAACAATGTTACTCTGTTGAAGAATTTCTAGTCAACATTTCAAAGCCAACATGCTCACTCTACAGATATTCTCACCCTACCTTCTTGCCAGCCCCAACATTTGCCTTGGCTGTGCCCCTGACTTTCTTCATTCTGTTCTTACGCTCCTTTCGCTGCTTCCTAGAAGTCTTCTTCTTTTCATACAAGCCATGCTATAAAAAAAAAAAAAAAAAAAAAAAAAAAGTTGCATTTAACATTGTTTCACCGATAGTAACTTTTCAATTTAAGTTTTACTATTTCTGGACTCTTCAAATACTGTTTAAATTTGAAATATTAGGTAAACTGAGATAAGTTCACTAACTAATGAACAATTTGACACAGAATACAAATATTAAAATAGCTTAGGAATCAATCTCTCATGCTTCAAGACTTCTAATAGTGACTCCTTATTACTGATAAACCTCACTAGTAACATCAGGTTTGCCTTCCCAATTGCCCTGTAACACGCAATATAAAAAAACCTTATTTTGAAATGCAGAAGCTAACCTATGCTATTTTAAGACGTCTTATATAACTCTGCAAACACAAACAGTATTTTCACAAAACTGTAGGTTTTACACACATAGATAATAAATGACTAAACACTTCAAGCCCTTCCTAATTGTTTTAAAATTACCAGAAAACAACCTACCCTAGCAAGCCTGTGCTTTGGTTCATTTTTCTTTGCATAGTCCAGAGAATCATAGATCATGCCAAAACCTGTTGTCTTGCCACCACCAAAGTGAGTTCTGAAGCCAAAGACGAAAATTACATCAGGGGTTGTCTTATACATTTTTGCCAGCTTTTCCCTGATTTCTGTTTTGGGGACCGTGGCCTTCCCAGGATGAAGAACATCAATCACCTAAGAAGAAATTTTACAAATTGTATAAAAGCAAGAGAAGGTCAATATTCAGTACAACCGCCAGGTGCTACAGTCCCACCATGAGCTTAACACTTAAAACTAACCCACCTTAGCAACAGAAAAGTATTATTAATTTGATACAAAAGTGTTCATAACAGTTTCCTGCTTCAAAAGACAAACAACTCACTACTTCACAATCAAGATTTGCCTTCAGCATACATCAACCCATTTAAACCCATAAACTCTTAAGAACCCCGGAAGTTTTAAGGGCCCTTTACTTATAGTGGCTGAAAACCACTTGCAACTCAGAACCAACAGACAATTAATGGCAATTTTAAGTATTCTTTTACCATCTGCTTGCGTTGAAGCAGTCTGTTTGTCATGAACTTCCTGGTTCTGATGGTCACTGTATCATTCTGCAAGAAAAGATACAAAGACATAAGACAATAGTTACATGTATAATTCAAACTTAATATAGAAATAATGCACATTACACCAACAGTCAGCAGTCTCTCAGATACTGACAGTGAACTCATAACTTCAGCAGACTGATCCTGGGCTACAGATAACACCCTGTAAGATACACTTTGATGTATACTTCTGAGTACACATCAACTGATGACAGACTCATCCTCAGTTTCCAAACACATACATACCCCCACCACTCCGAAAAGCCGAAGCACCTTTTAACGCAACACGTGGGTTACAGACGCAAGCACTACAGCAGTACACTGCAAGTTCCATTAACAAACCTATACGTTACTGTTTCCTTCATGCTTCCGGACAAGACCAGCCACAAGACTAGTAGAAGAGCCCCCTTTTAATCCCTTAAAAGAAGCGCGATGTTGCACTACTGACAAAGCCTAGGACTGCTCTTACCGACGAGCAGCAAGACGACACAACCGGCCAAGCACATGCCCCGGCCCACACCCCGCAGCTCGCCGCTACCACCGGCACTGACGCACC
>KL273387.1:0-17811 GCA_000699545.1 Podiceps cristatus | reverse complement strand
ACTGTGGGTCTCTGGCAAGTTTCTAGTTGGTACTCTTAGGTTTTCTGCATCAGAAATTTCAGAAAATGCCTGAGTTTGTTGTGTTATACCTACCTAGTTTCATTATGATTTAAGAGGGAGGAGTGAATCGCTCTTTTTCCTATGTGCTGAAGCTCTCCTCACTGCACCCTGCTCCTGTGCATGCTGATCTGGAACAGAAACATGTGCTTGGCAGAAATGAAATGGAGTACCAGAAAATCCATGCAGGAAATGAGCGATGTATATGCACAGAAAGCTATTTGCACAGGCTTCTAGGTAACATTGAGTGCTATAGATTAGTTTGTATTTAAGCTGATTTAGAAAATAAAAATGGTGACAGTTTGTGTCAAGAGACTTTTTGTCCAGGTTTCAGCCAGGACGGAGCTAGTTTTTGTCTTCAACAGCTCCTGTGTTTTGGATTTAGTATGTGAAACAAGGTGACAGCACGCTGCTGTTATTCGCTGCTGCTGAACAATCAAGGACATTTTGCAGTTTCCCAAGTTTTGCTGATGTGCAGGTGCAAACACTTGGGAGGGGCACAGCTGAATAATTGATCTAAATGGGCCAAAGAGAGTATTCCATACCATAGACGGCATGGCCGGTGTGAGTGAGGGTCAGCCATTGCTTTTGTCCCTTTTGGGTTTGGGTTCCTTGTTTGGTTTGCTTTCTCTTCATGTTCCTTTCTTGTTATCCTATTTTTGGTTTATTTTGTTCAGGCCTGTTTGTTCGTCCGTCTGTTCCCTCACGCTCTCTCTGGAACTTGCTGTTCTGGGGGACCTGAAGGGGAATATCCGAATATCCCTGGTCCCTGACTGCTGCTTGGGACGAGCTGTATCAGTCCTCGGGTAGTAAGAAATTGTGCATTGTTCATGTTATATATTCTATTATCCTTTTACATTATTATTATTATTAATACATTTTTATTTTTCCATTGCTGGCTTTTTGAAGTGTTTTTATCTCAACCAGCGAGCTCTCTCTCTCCGTTTCTCCTCCTCACCCCACAGGGGAGGGGAGGGGTGAGTGAGCGGCTGCATGGTCCGGTTCCGTTCAGGGTTAAACCATGATACTTTTTGTTGCTGTTGTTCAGAGGTAATTGTATCTGTAGAGTAGATTTAGACCTATACCTGTGAACATAGAGATAGTATTTTTGTCTCCTTGACATTTTTACGATCTTTTAAGGTCAGGTGAAGATGTGTGTATCGTGAGAAAGGGGGATGAAATAGTAAACAAAAGTTGTTAAATGACATTCTGACATTTTTATTAGATCCAAATATGTCCATTTCTCCTGGGAGTTAGTGCATTGTATATAATACCATATTATCCACGGTTCGTTGCTGTTCTGTTTTCTAGTGTCTTCTAATAGAGGAAATCAGCTGCTGTCTGTACCAGGCAACCATGGACACGTGGTTATGAACAGAATCAAAAACTTCCATCTGGTTGCAGCTGTGAAAGAGCAGCG
Source organism: Podiceps cristatus (assembly GCA_000699545.1). Lineage (NCBI taxonomy): Eukaryota > Metazoa > Chordata > Aves > Podicipediformes > Podicipedidae > Podiceps > Podiceps cristatus. The sequence continues at coordinate 16,334 of KL273387.1, read as the reverse complement.
TTTACATTTCTGATTGTTTTCTCTTTTAGTTAATCCTTAAAAAAAAAAGAAAATGCTGATATAGCACAAGAACTAGAGAATAAGTGAGTAGCTTATGCTCACAAGTATGCAACTGCAGTGCAAGTCCAAGAAAAGTCTGGGGAAGAACCATGTGTCAGAGGGAGATTATATTTTTGGAACAGTGGTGTGAACAGCAGGACGCATTGTCTGCCCTGGAGCACAAAGCGCAAAGCGTGCCGAAAAGAGCTTGTCTTCTAGCTGCAATCAACTAAGGAATTAAGGCTATTAAAAAAAAAACCCAACAAAAAACTTGCAGTCCCGCCACTGAAAGTGGACCCAATTTAATGCAACTCTAGAGAAGTTATGAAACTGTTGGTTTTATTGGGAATATTTCAGATTTTCTTTTGTGCTAAGTTTAATAGTAGTAACAGCAAAGAAGATGTGAAAACAGCGTTACCATCCAGATGAATGTTGTGTAGTTTTCAGGTTGCTCTTGCTGCTGGTTGTTTGGCTTCTCCTGCTCTTTTCCTGTCATTCATCTCCATCTTCTTAAGTGATTTTAATGCAGCGTAGAGATTTTAAAGGAATTATTGGAATTCAAATGTTTGTTCTGCTTAGCAAACTGGGTAGGCTTGACCTCCCCACCCCTACTATTAGAACTCCCTGGAAAGGAGATACATGACAGAAAGTATTAGTTGATGACATAATATTTATTTACAAGGTTGAAGATATACCTTCACTTAAAATACAAAATTAAGCCTGCATATGTCAATCTGATGTGACTTTATTTGTCAAAAGGCTGATGTAGACTATTGTGACCAACCTTTGAATGGAGCTACTCAATTCAAAGTGCTATATCAGACCTGGCATGAGAACACAGTGACAAAGCCCAAAGGTTTGTGATAACAAGTGTACAGTCAAGACAGGACAGCAAAGTCGTATGCATGTCATGCCAGAGATTCAGCAGGTATTATATAACACAGGGTGTTATCACAGGTCTGGTGGGAGACTTCATATTTGTGAAGAAAAGATGGATGAATCCAGGATAAAGTTTGAAAAAAAGTTTTTTAATGTGTGAAGTCAATTTCCAAGAGGTGTTTATTCCTGGGAAAATGGGGGAAAGTTATGACACTTCTGCTGCCCTGTGTGTGTGTGTCGTAGCATGATGATACAGACTCTTCTCATGAGTTAGGTAGTTTTCTTTCTACTGGCATGTGAAAGCCCAGAGAAAACTTTATGATCAGCTTTAAAAAGCATCCATATATTTTTGGCTTTATAGGATATGTTCAATTTAGGCTTGTATTCTGGAATATATTCTATGATTGAATGTAGATCACGGGATAACTTGGGCAGAAGGGGACCTCAGGAGGTCCTTGTTCAACCTCCTGCTCAAAGCAGATCACCTCTGGGGTCAGACCAGGCCGCTCATGGCTTGATCCAGATAGGACTTGAAAACCTTCAAGGATGGAGATGGTGCAACCTCTCTGGGCAAACTGTGCCATGGTTGGGCTGTCCTCATGGAGGAAAGGCTGTTCCTTACCTCCTGCTTGAACCTCTCTTGTTTCAACTGAGGCGTGTTGCCTCCTGCCTTCCCCCCAAGTGCCGCTCAGGGTGCAGTGAAGGCCAGCACCTCCCCAGGGAGCTGAGGGGTTAACATGGCTGCCTTGCCAGGGCCTGCTCATCATCCCAGGCAGGGAGCAGGAGGGCAGCAGGGAAACCAGACAGCCCCAGCTCGAGGTGAGTTTTGACGTTGCCAACACCAGCCCTACACACCTGGGCAACATTCATGATGTCCTCCTTTGTACCCTGTCCCTGCTCCCAGCTCCTCTATGCTGCCTTTTGGTGTAGGAGCCCTGTTGTGAATTCCCAGCTTTGCCAAGCCAGTCTCCTGATAGATCCATGTATTTTCCTGAGTATTGGGATGGACCATTCTCACACTTGCAGGAAGCTGACCTTAAAACCCTGTGGGATTTCCTGAGCCCTCTCTCTTCAGAGCTGCTTCTCATGGGATCCCAAATACCGGTTCCTTCAACAACCCGAAGTCTGCTCTCCTGAAGCCTGGGTCTGTGGTCTGTTACTCTCCTTCCCCTCTCTCCTCTCTAGATTGTGATCCCCACTCTTTCGTGGTCATTACAGCCGATGCTTCCTTGTATTATCGCATCCCCAAACAGCCCTTCCTTGCTGGTGAATAGCAAACCCAGTTGTGCATCAGCCTCACTGGACGGTCCAGGACCGGTATCAAGAAATTATACCCAACACCCTCTACAAATCTTCTTGACTCCTTGTTTCCCAACATCTTGGCCTTCCAGCACTTGTTGGGGAAGTTAGTCCCGTACAAGAACCAGGGTCAAAACTTCTTCATGTAATAACTTGGAAGGGAAGATTTGTTAGGAAGGTTTCACTTCCTCACCCTGATCGGGTGACCCCACCACAGTGTCACCCTCACTGGCCTCTCCTCCACTTCTGACCCATAGCTCTTACCTGGCCATCCTCCATCCCTTAGCAGAGCTGTAGCATCCAATCTGCTCCCTCATGTGGAGGCCAGCTGCCCTCCTCATGGTCCCTGACTCTTTCCTGAGGTGCTTGTGTCCATCCCTCCACCCCATCGTGCAGTATTCCACCCTGTCTCTGTTAACTCCAATGATGCTGTAGCTTGGTGTCCACACATGGAGCACCAGTTCCCTCAGGCCGTGCATGCCTGTGTACACATACTCAGGCAGGAGGCCCTTCACCCTCCACTCTAACTCCTCAAGTTTCTCTTGCACCCATTGCTCTGCATCCTTTGGATACGTGATGACTTCAGCTAAATGCCAGTTCTGTAGTGTGATGTGCATTATCTGCCTCTATGCTTGTGAGGGACGGCTGGTTTGTAACATGTAGTTATTAGCTGTCGAGTTCAGTCAAAATATAAAATGAAACGACAATTAAGATTTACGAAATAATTGTCTTAAAGCCTATTGAAAATGAGAAGCAATAACAAAAAAGCTGAAAGAAAAATAATTGCTTGCTGCTGTGACAACTGAAAATGTAGCTGCAGGTAAAATTATTCTTGGTGAGCTGAAAATCTAAAAATTCAATGTTCTTTCTGCTTTCACTGAGTGAGCATGAATGAGTTTTTCTGCATGCCTGACCTTCTTTGTAATCAGATGGTGTCAGATCGTTACCTGCATGTAGCTTCATTTGCTAATGCAAACCCCACATTTGGTGCGCCACTGTTGATAACGTATGACTGAGCGACGCTTTGCTGCCCTTCTCAGGCTTTCCTCTTTGGCTGAAATACTGACTCAGAACATCTGAGCTCCTCTGCTGCTAGATAAGCCTGCGTGCGATTTGGCTACTGTCAATTATAGAATACTGAAAGCTTTGAATTCTTGCTCAGGACTGGTTATTTATGCTGGTATCACACTGTGATAAAATCACATTTTTAATCTTACAGTACTTACAGTACATAAAGCATCACTGCTGTTTGAGATTTACTGGCTTCCCACTGCTAAAGTTTACTTTGTCAGCAATAGAACAAAGTCAGCTTTGGGTTCGTAGGTAAAATAGAGAGAACCGGAAGAAGTAGTTGTTGTTCAAAGGTCTTCTGTTGGTGAGAGGAATGTTACAGAGTAAATAAAAACTGTCTACTTTGTTTAATTAAAAAAACCCCACAAACAAGAAATGCAAACAAAAACAAAAGCCAAAAATAAACAAAAAACAACAAAACAAAACCAAAAAACCCCAAACAAACAAAACCCCAAAACAGCTCCTGCCCCTTAAATATCAATAACATATGGAAATTATAGAAACACTGACAATAGTTAAAAAAATTAAGTCTTACCTCTTCACCAGTTAGGGTTCATGTGGATGGTATTTAGATCTTAACTGCAAGATTTTTCCTAGGAAATATAGGAAGGGGAAGATTGCTTAAGATCAAGAATATTATAGTCTGGACATAGGAAGCTGAGCTGAGGTAAGGCTTCCTCAACTCATCAGCCTTGGTGACTTGTGTTTTGGGTTATCTAACTTGTGTTCAAGCTGTTAAAGCACTTTTTGTTTTCCCTTGCTCCAAAAGCCTTCTGTCAGTACATCACTTTATTTTTTTTTTTTTTTTTCTTCTCTGCAGAAAGCTTTGGTTAGCTCTTTTTGGGGGTTTTGCAGAGCAGAACACATGATCTGACCCTTCACAACAAATTAAAAAGTGAACTTACCTTCTGGCAGTGGCTCATGATTTTACATGTTGGTAGGGGCTCGGGGAAGGTGTGATTGCAGTGAATGCACTGGTTCTGTTTCACGCTTTGACATCTGTGAGCAAAGAGGTTAATTAGATATTTCAGCACTAGCACCTCACTACTTCGTAATAGCTTTTTATGAAATTACGTTAACTTCACCACCTCCACCTTTCTCTTTTTTTGACAGCCAGTGTTAGAGCCAGATTCTTTGCTGGTGTAAATAGACATTAAAACTGCTTTAATTACTCCAGTTTACTCCAATGGAGGGTGCTGTGGCTTTGGCAGCTTCTCCTTAGTGCAATCTAATTACATTTACACAGGCAACAATTTTCTCTTCAGAAATCACATGATCATGTCAAGTGGGTTTGACTTTGACCAGAATCTGCTCCACAAACTTCTAGCTCGATATTAAATAAATAAATAAATAAATAATAATAATAATAAAATTATGAGCATAGCTTTATTTACAGGAGCTGATTTGAGCTTTCTGTGGCTTTCAAAGGATGTTTCCTGCCAGGCCACGCAGAGAGAATTGGAGAGTGGGGCTCTGCAGCCAAAATAAATATAATCGCAAAGCAGGTAGGATTTCAGAGTTTTGATGCAAGATGTGGTGGCCTTCAAACATGAAATCTTAACAATTTTGTGTATGAGAGTTTTTAAATTTATATGTTTTATGCAAATTCTTATCCATTCATAGATGGACTTCAAGACTCTCAGTATTTTTAGATCTATATTCCTACAGTGAGCTAGTGTCACACCACTATAGATTTTCAGATTATGCTGGCAAATACAGACACATTTTTCCCATTGTAAGAAATGGAAGACATAGGTCTACATTCCTCAGCCATTTTTGGAAAGCTAAGCACTATGTTTTATTTAGTCTTGAAATAAAGAATGTTCATTTTATTGTGTCGTTTTTCATCAAACTTTTCCTCAACATGCTCTTGACATGGATATTTAGAAACAAGCTTTGCTTGTCTTCAGAGAAGATGTCACTGTTTGTGCAGATGGGCTACCAGCTCCTTTTTCATTCCTAAATTCTGCTGTAGCTGTACCTCCAGCATGTCACTGTATGATACATGTGCAAATTATCCATGAGGAATTCACTCTGACTTTCAGCAGCTTCAGAAAACACATTTATGTGTGCAGTTATCTGGCAGCATGTATCCAGAAAGATTGCTAGTCAGGTAGAAATGTCATTCACGCCCCTCTCTGATAAAATTTAGATAAATAAAACTTGGAGAGGAAACTGAAGAAGAGATTCATTGAGAAATGACAAACTGTTAGAAACTTCCTCTTTGAAAAATGCAGAATAACATCAGAAACCAAAAAAGAGAAAGTTTTTATGATGACCACAGCATGACTCCAGCTTTTATTTTTACTGAGAACTAATATATTTGCAATATCCCATTGTCTTTCCTTAGAGGGAGTTTCAAAATTGCCCGAGGAAGACTCCTACTGTCTGTTAGCTCTAATTTCAGTGCTATACTGAAATCGTACTGGGCTACTAGTTCTGTTTGGGGCTTTTCAATACCCAGCTTTAGAGTACTGTGGGTGCACAGTAGCAATGTGTTTGAAGACGGGAGCAGGGGTTCTGCAGCTTGGAAAAATATCTGCTACCTTGAATCATGTTGAGAGAGAGGACACACCCATCTGCATTTGTGTTGGGTATCTTACTTCATTTGCACGTTTTGGTATACAAAGAATTGAACTGTACAGCATGTTTAAATCAAAATGGATGAGATGCACAAGGAGTGGGAAAATGAAGATGCTTTATTGCCTGTGTTGCAGAGGAGGAAGGAGGTATGCAGGGACTGAGCGACACGACAGATCTCTAGAGAGATCAGCTTCAAGACTGAAGTCCAGTTTCCTGAGTACAATATTTTAATAAAAAGATCAACAGCTTTTGTTGGAATTTATATATATATATGTATATACATATCAGATAAGGAACTGGAGATTGTTATGATGGGGCGCTTCAAAGACAGAAAAAGCAGGACAGTACTACATTCGTTCTTTTAACGACATGCTCCTGGAGAGCAGTCAGTTCTTAAACAATGTCTGTCATCAGTGCTATGTACATAAACCCCTTATTCTTTACCAATATTGTTCTAAATTTGCTGTGAGTACACAGGACTGGGGAGGTGATGCCATCTTGTGCTGGTGACCATGGCCCCTGGTGGTCCTACAGGTCAAGGTCTAGGTGAATGAACTTGAGAGTTCATCCATGAGAAAAGGCCAAGCTGAAGGGGGTTGTTGTCTTTCTTCTCCCATTTTCCTTGCTGTTGCCTGATGTTTTTATGTTATTGTCCTCCCAAAAGGACAATGTATTGCTGCTTATCTTGGCTTGCCAGACATCCTTCCTGTATATTTGGCAGTCTGTAAGTAGCCCCCTGTGCTTCTCTTGTCCTTTTTCTGACAAGTTTTATCGGTGACTCCTATGGGCAGCTACACACATCTGGTTTTATCCTTTTGGTGGTTGCATCGCTCCCATACTTATACATTATGCCTAGCTATGTAATCTCACTATTACAAAATACATGTACACCACTGACAGTTATATTAGTTTAGTATACTTAATTCTGGATTCAAGGCAAACTAATATTAATTATATCTGGGCTAATAGTAACTGAATCCTGAGTGGTAAATGTATAATATATAAGTATTACAGGCCACTAATTTGGCTAAAGTTTCCTAGTATTAATTTGGGAAACACTGTGCTGAACATTATTTTTACAGAAAGTTATTAGCTTGTCAACTATTTGCTAATATGTGAGACAGATAATGTTTACACTATGGACAGGCTGGTGAGTTGAATTTTAATTGCTTTACATGCATTAAATTGGTATTTGCATGTTTGCAACCATCAGATCAAGCTATTGTTTGGAAAATAGGAAGTAAAATATGCCTTTGAGTGGACATACACGTGTTTTTCCAATGGGACACATGCAGTAAGTGAATCCAGAGACCTTTGACAGCCCAGTCTTGTAAAAGAGAACCAGACTTTTTCTGGGCCTGTGTGGGATTTCATGTTGCTGTTTTTCTTTTAAAGCCAATGGTACATTATGTTGCTATGGCTACTCCATCACAAGCCCCTGTTAGCAATGCATTAGTGTGTTGTAAACTCAGTATCTTCCCCTCTTACTTGAAATTCTATTGTATTTTTCTCTAGTGAGGAATGTTTTTGGAGTAGGTTTACATTAGATAGGGCTTCAAGACTGCTTGGTGTAGTAGATTAAGATTTTAGTGTTTAGCTGTCCATTTTACCCCATTAATGGATTTTATTAACTCTGTTATAGAGTGGCAGGAGGCAACGAGCATTTGTGCCCTGGCTGTCTCCATTCACACTCTAGTATTACTGATAAATTAAGCTAGAATACTAAAATGCAGATTGACAGAGCTGAGATGCCAGGTATGTATTCTTTCAGGATCAGAACAAGCTACTGGACTTTAAAACTTGCTAAAGAAAAAAATTAATGCCATATGACAGACAAGGCATTATCTCTAAAGAATTTTCTGGTCCAAATAATATCCCAGACATCTAACATTCCTGAAATTTTGTGGTGTCTCCATGGCGTCAATGGCAGATAGTCTGGTGTCAGCCAACAGTGGCAAGTCATCCTCTCGGTGCCTTATTGCCACTAGCAGTCAATGGTCCCTAAAGATTTGCTAATAGCTAGAAAGAGTGAGTGAAAAGAGATGCTTAGCACTGCGAGTCTTTCCTGCACTGTAGTCATGCTGAGAGGGCAGCTACCAGAAAACCGTGTATTTTCCTCCTGCCTGGTGAGAAGGGTATGGCAAAAAAACGTAATGTCCTTGAGCGCTGCAATGTCCTTGTACCTTGTGTTTTCTTCTTACTCCCATAGTTGTGATGACTGGATGTAGTTTCAGTCTGATATTAGTAGGTCTTTAAGAAAACCAGTGTTTCATGGGAAATCCCTCTCCTGACTTCCTTCTGAAATAAGAGCAGTGATAATAATAAAAATAATTAAAATTTATTTCTCTTATGTTTCATTTACTGCTACTTTGTCCAAATTAACCTTTTTTCAGTGCTCAGGGCAAAAGCAATAATGCCAGCAAATCATATAACATGAGAGTCTTATAGGAGAGGCTGCTATCACTGACACTGACCTGCAAAACATGCCTTCAGTGGATTCAAAGTATGATCTTCCTCAACCCTCTCTGTGTGAAGGTGGGGTCTCCTCTCCTGTCTTGCCAGCCATCGGTTTAACAAGATGACTGTACTAAAGATCACCCTCAAAGGTAGCTTGCTCTCCTCCTCCTTGCCTGACAGGGAGAAGGTTAATGAGGTCCTTTGCTAACCACAGAAATACTCTCAAAAACTGCCAATGAACAGCCAAAGCTGTGGGAAGAGGTTGGTTGGGTGGCAGTTCAGAACCAGACATCCTCAGCAAAGTAAATGATCTCAAAACACTTGAGGGAGGAAGGGTTTGGGGTGGAGATGGACGGGTTTGCTTTAGAAGCTTGGACTTTCTTCTTGGCTCCCTGAAGTCTACCGAAGCCCCAGATACAGAAGAGCTGGTCTGCCAGGTTTGCCGATCCTGTCGGCAGCAAGTCTGTCTTTTAAAATCCTTATTTCACCTCTGACCCCAAAAAGGGGTATTTGGGCTCATTCATCCCTTTTGGTAGTTCATGGTAAATCCCTGGCTCCTGATCCTGGTGTTGACTGTAGTGTTCCTGACTCCGTGCAGCCTCTTGTTTCTTCTCACGTATATACTTCAGAGGAAGCACCTGGAGACCCAGGGAGTGCTGAGCCCCTCAGTTTTCTTTTTAAAGGGCATAAAAGCTGCTGTTGTGTAAAATCAAGAGGGATGCTCAGTTTCACTAAATTATTCTTGTCATTTAGTGTTTGTCATCTGCATTTGTATTTCTATGAATCTTATTAAAATATGTCTGAAAAATAAAAGATAGAAGAGAAAGTAGCACATCTTGGGTTGTAGCAAATGCTGTTGTTTCTGCTTTGTCTACACCAGGCAAGACAGCAAATGAATTTGAGTTCCTCACATCAGGGATACTTGAAATGACATTGCATATCATAGCCTACCCCTGAGAGGACATGTTGTGCAGCCTCATTTTCTAAGTTTTATCCCATTTTGAAAAAAAGGGATGGATCTGCTTGTTCCCTATCTACAAATTAGAACAGGGATGGGCACATAACATTGATCTGGAGAAGGAAAGTATGGCCTTGTGTTAGTGATATGGAAGAAATGGATTGCATTCTTGTCTGTCACAAACATTGTGAGACCTTTTATGAAACACTAAATTATCCTGTCTTTTGTCTTCCCCTGTTTTACAGCAGCTCTAAAACAATCATGAAATGTATTTTTTGTTAGTTTAGCTTTAGCTGAAGTGTTTATGAATTTCCAAAGCAATTCAGAGTGTGTGGCGTTGCCCTTCTTATTGTTCCCACTCAAAATGTCAGAGAAACCCAGAATGTCATCGTAGCCCTAAGCCTTAGTGCACTCCACAGGGCCAGTGTATTCCCCTCAGTGGGATGGTGTGGATGCAGTCATCCGAGGGCATTCCAGGGCCCAAAGGCAGGATTTTTTTTTTTGTGTGTGTGTGTGGTTTTTGTTTTTTAAACCAACAACAACAAAAAACCAGAAAATGAAAAACAAACAAACAAACCCCCAAAACCAACCCACCAAAAAACCACAAACCACCCAAACACACAACTTGGTCCATGGAAACCACACATAGAAAAGAGACATAGAGACATAAAAAAATCTGTAACTTGTCTAATACTACCTGGCATTTTGGAGTCCACAATTATTCTCAGAACCCTTGGTGTAATGGAAAACTCTTCTTTTAACATATTTGTTTTCTGAAGTTATACGTAAATGAAGGACTATATTTTCTTTCAGCATGCAGCCAGAGCAGTCCTGCTTGTTCTTCTCCTGGCTTTGGGAACCATGCATGGTTAACCTGATCTAGCTCATTTAATCTTCAGTCTGAGACTTTGGGAACTTTCCTGAAAAAATGAATTGTGAGACCCTTAGTCTCCTGTAGCTTTTCATATTACTTGGAGGTGAACCTCAAATGGATTTTTAACTGAGAAAATAAAGGTGCGCATATACCCTTGTTTTGGAAAGGAAATAATTGTATGCTTCAATCCCTGAAAATTCCTGCGTTAGGGAGGACAACACCTGGTTTATGTTATTAGTAGATAATATGTGTTTGTAAAGTTTTATTGCATAGTTCAAACTCATTAAAGCATCTTTTGGAGGGGTCACTTTAAAGAAGGGAGTGGCAGGGATGGAGAACAGACAGGCCTCCTGCCTCAAGGCTCTCTCTGACTCAAAGTCCTATTACTCATGTTAAAACCTAACTCTTTAACATTTATCTTGCAAAATGTCTCATATTTTTCTAAACAGATTAGACTGACCAAAGAAATAGAGATCTATTTTATATGATGATACCTTATGAAATTAAGGTTGACAGGTGATAGACTTTCTCTTTATAAACATTTGAGAGAGAAAAGTAATCAATGGAGAAAGTTATAGGAAAATGTTAGCATAAGAATAAGTGGTTTCAAATAGTCTGCTCATAAATTCAGTCTGGACTTTGGAAGTTTGCTCACAGATAGAGGAAATGAGGTTCTGGAATGACTTTCCAATAATAACGGAAAAAGCAATCAAGTGAGTTGTAAAAGACAAAATAACTTTTCTACAGGCAACTATGCTATATAATTTATAATCCCATTCATTGCATGGGAAGTGCCTCCCAGGTCTGTGTTTCTCTCCTAACTATATGGGGTTGTATTGGCAGTATGGCATCCTCCAAAGATACTTTTATTAGTAATTTTTGAAAGGGAACGAAATAACCTTCTCCCAAGCATTTAGGAATCTCTGTAGGCAAACAGTGGGTTGGGGTGACCCTGGCTGGCTGCCAGATGCCCACCCAGCTGCTCTGTTATTGCCCTCTCCTCAACAGGTCATGAGGAGAAAATAAGATAAATTAAAAAAAAAAAAATAATAGAGGCATAGCAGTTGCCATCACTGGCCAAACACTCAATGTGGGGAAAATTAATTTAATTGGTTCCCAATTAAAAATAGGATTAGGTGAAATGATGTGAAAACTCACAATACTTTACAAGGAGACTGCTTTTCTTCTACCCACTTGCCATAACTCACAAATAAAATTAAAATGGAGCAGCCCCGTAACTCTAAATTGGATTAGTGTTTGCTGCTCTCCTTGAAATCAACTCCATCTTGCAGGAAGCCAGGCAAGCCACGGAGGCCATCACCGGCAGGGCGCTACACTGTTGGTCAGTCCCTGACCTCTTTGATGGCGGTGTGGTGACAGTGTTGGTGTGCAGGATGTTCTTGCACTACCTGGTTTCAGGAATGGTTTCCTGCTCTATAACAAAACACTGCAGCTTGGCTCTGCGTCATCTTTCACATGCGGGTGGAGAAGACCGGATGTCGTTTGTTGATTTTTCTGCCATTGAGTCTTGAATTGTGGAAAAATCCTTTTTCTTTGAGCCTTTCACAGTCTGTATCACAAAAGACCTCTGAGAGATGTAAGCAGCAGCAATCCTGTTTTACACATAAAAATAAACCATGCTAGCTTGGTTGGAACTAATTTTCTAATTAATGGCTCCTTGATTTTCTTTTTTCTTAGAAATTGTGTCATTCCGGTGATAATAGTACTTTGTGTTGCTGTTAGGCTCGTTTGGGTTATTTTTCCCTAGTGAGTATCTCTTTTGAATTAACTGTAAGCAGTTAGGGAGAAAAATAGAGAGGAGATAAATGAAAGCGTACAGAAAATATTCATTAAATGTATAGGTCTTTGCCTTACTTGCCACAGAAGAGCAAGATGTAAGACTGCTTTTCTTTAGATTCTTTTCTCACAGCTTATTAGCATCCTCTTCTCTCTCTCTCTCTCTTTTTTTTTTTTTTTTTAAACTTTGCTGACTTTTTGGAAAGAAATATAATGTGTTTAATGAGTAAAAACATTCTCCTTTAAAGGTCACATCACTCTTAGATTGACTTATCTGTTGATTGCACTTGAGCCAGTAGCTTTAATTCATGTTAACTCCATTTGTTTTTAATTGAGCAATGTCTTTTAAGCAAAGATAGTCCATCACTACTGTCAACAGGTAATTTTTGCTCTTTAATATTGAGTCTTATATTTTAGTTTAGCTGAGATAAAGCTTTGAGGGCAATTTACTCAGACTATAGATTTTTTAAACAGGAATGCAGATTGTCTTGCAATTTGTAGTGGTCTAATTTAACCTATTAGCTTTCAAAGTGAATTGGAGAAGAAAAAACACCCTAGCTATACCTAGTTGCATATTAACAGATATTGCCTGAGTAAGTGAACCAGGTAGCATTTGTGTTTATTGACATTGACCCTGTCCAATAATGCCAGCCTTCAGAACTGATGAGCTGCTGCTTCCTTTCTTCCCATCAGAAAGGTCCTTTGCTAACTGTAGTCACAAAATACGGGCTTAGGTTTGACTAATCAAATACAAATTTTGATATGTGGGTTATAGTTCTTAAAAAACAGAAAACAAAAAAAACAGCAAAAGCTCCATCCCTTTTTGGGTAAGCTCTGGAACTGCATTTTTCTTCAGCTTACTTATTTTTCTCATTTTCTACAGTGCATTAAAGAAGAAAGCATGGCGAAAGCTGTCTGAAATCAATAGCAGCTTCTGTCCGAATTGGCAGTGGAGCACTTATTAATGAAAAAAGCATTGGTATTTATCTTTTCTATTAAAGACATCATGCATTCTGAATGATGTATTCTGTATGATGTGTATCGATGAGTTGGAATTGTTGACTTAATAGTGACAGGAATATGGCATTTCTTTCCTACATATAACTTGAGTGCTGCTTTTCCAGTGCGAGCATTATTGTTTGTTTCTTATTTGTGTTAATCGTATAATGCTGATTACTTGCACAGAGTACATTTTTTGTGCTAAAAAAGCCAACCAAGAAAAGGTAATCCTGTCTATAAAATTTGCAAGCGAAAAGACAATAAGGGTCTTAAAGAGTATCAAAACATTTCAAATTATATTTAGCAGTGCAAGGCATATGAATTCTTAAATCTTTCTGAATTCACCATGCAGAGAGACCTTAACAGGCTTGAGAGGTGGGCCTGTGAGAACCTCAGGAAGTTCAACAAGGCCAAGTGCAAGGTCCTGCACATGTGTTGGGGCCATCCCAAGCACAAATGCAGGCTGGGCGGCGAATGGATTGAGAGCAGCCCTGAGGAGAAGGACTTGGGGGTGTTGGTTGTTTCAAAGCTTGACATGACCTGTCAATGTGTGCCTGCAGCCCAGAAAGCCACCCGTATCCTGGGCTGATCAAAAGCAGCATGGGCAGCAGGTTGAGGGAGGGGATTCTCCCCCTATACTCCACTCTCGTGAGACCCCAGCTGGAGTACTGCATCCAGCTCTGGGGCCTCCAACACAAGAAGGACATGGACCTGTTGGAGAGGGTCCAGAGCAAGCCACAATGATGATCAGAGGGCTGGAGCACCTCTGGTATGAACACAGGCTGAGAGAGTTGGGGATGTTCAGCCTGGAGAAGAGAAGGCTCTGAGGTGACCTTCTAATGGCCTTCCAGTGCCTAAAAGGGGCCTCCAGGAAAGCTGGGGAGGGGCTTTTGACAAGGGTGTGCAGTGACAGGACAAGGAGGGATAAAATTTAAAATGAAAGAGGGTAGACTTAAATTGGATATGAGGAAGAAATTCTTCACTCTGAGGTTGGTGAGGCATCAAAAAGGTTGCCCAGAGAAGTCGTGACTGCCCCATCCCTGAAAGTGTTCCATGCTGGGTTGGGTGGGGCTTTGAGCAGCCTGGTCTAGTGGAAGGTGATCCTGTCCATGGCAGGGGGTTGAAACTCGATGATCTTTCAAGTCCCTTCTAACCCAAGCCATTCTATGGTTCCATGAATTAGTGGTCATTAGTAAATATTATACACACATTTCTAAGATTCTGCTTTTCATTTTTAATGCCTTCTCTGTCTTCTGACAGCATAAGTGGAAATTGTAGCAGCTGTGACTGGAATGCTAAAAACTGAACTACACATTTTTAGTCAGTGGGATTCCTTAGCTGATTTTACTTGAGTTGTATAATATTACTATTTTATGTATAGTTACACAATTGATTTGGTTTGCTTTCAACTACACAGATCAGACTTTCTTACATATTTCTTTTTACCCTTTTGCTTGTTATTTCTAGCCAATAAAGCAACATTTGCCTGTGCAGCAAAATCTATTTGTTTTACGGAGGAGATTCTACTCAGAACACCTAACTTCATGTATTTAGTTCTTATTCCCCCTTTGCTGTACATTTTGATAATCGATTCTTAGCTTTTCCTACTGCTTCTAAATAGGGGCTGTCTCTTTTCGAAAAAATAATGAAAAGGAAATCAACAACGGTAATCAAACTGAATTATAGCAATGCTCTGGCTTTCAGCTAGCAATTACTAGAGAAACCGGGCCCAATTCATTATATATACTGTATGCACATGCAATTGAAATTTCCTTCCTTCTTTTTTGTAAACATGTTCCCAAAATGCTGCATATGCTGCATATTTGATAGAACGAGGGGAAATGGCCTCAAACTGCGCCAGGGGAGGTTTAGGTTAGATATTAGGAAAAACTTCTTTACCGAAAGGGTGGTCACGCATTGGAACAGGCTGCCCAGGGAAGTAGTTGAATCTCCATGCGTAAAGGTGTTTAAAGAACGGATAGATGCGGTGCTTGAGGGCATGGTATAGATGGACTTGGCAGTGATGGGTTAACAGTTGGACTCGATGACCTTAAGGGTCTTTTCCAACCTTGACAATCCTATGATCCTATATCTCTTATCCTTAATTAAGGGAAAAGCTCAACCTGAAACCCAAGTAATTACCAGAATTTCGGCTGGGCTGCAGAAGACTGCAGAAGTGGATGAGAACACTGATAAATACAATAGCTGTGTGCATCTTGCTGCTCTTCCTTGTATCCTTACTGCCAGCAAGAAGCAGACGTAGTGAACAATACCTTGGACTTAGAGAAAAAATCCAAAAATATGGTGGATATTCTTTTTACTATGAGGCCAAAATTGTTTTCTCTTTTTGATTTGGCCAGTCACTTGATGCTTGCTTTCTTGCAGGCTCTCTTTTGCAGGAGAAATTAATAGCCAAGTCCTGCCTGCTTACATGGGAAGCCCTATTGCCCTTAACAGTATGGAAAACAGATATGGAGTGTTTTCTTCACTTAAAACCTTAGGTCTCTTTATTTTTTTTGTGCTTTTCTTTTTAATTCACACCCCCCCCTCCGCCCCACCCCCTGTTAGGACACTGCTCAAAAAGAGGTCTCTCTTACTGTCTCTCAAAGCCACATTTCCAGTGCTGCTACTGCTGTTTTCTGTCTGCTGCTTTGTGCCTGCACTTATACAAGTTATTGAAAAAGTGCTGGAAGCTACTTCCAGCATTTTTATTACATCCCTGTTTTTCTCCTCTGCCCACCTCTGCTGCTGGCTGCCTTGTTCACATACAGGTTTTGCATTACTGGCCCAGCAGGCTTTTGTAGCCAGCTGCCCTCTATTCCTTACGCAGATTGCAAGTTGAAGAAGATGAGATTTTTGGTTTCAGCGAGGCTTTATGCAAATTTCATCCCATTAATAGCGCCTGCCCCTATTAATCGTGTCTGTGGTGTCTGAAGTGGCAGTGTCCTTCTCATGTGTGCGATCACACAAAAGGAAAAGCAATAAAATCACCGCTCGACTGGGCTTAGCAGTTTACATGCTTCATGCTGGGTTTTGTGTCAAGACATTTTTGCTCCAGTGAACCCAGTTGCATTTTGCTGCCTTTCAAATCTACTTGGGGGATTTTTTTCTTTTTTTTTTTTTTTTCTTTCTTTTTTTTTTTTTCCTTTCTTTTTTTTTTTTTTTTTTCTTCTTTCCTGCCAGCTGCTGGATCTGTGCTGAGGGCTGTCTGAGAAAAGCCAGTTACTTTGGGCAGGCCTGCTTGCAGGGACACTTTCCTTATGCTGATGGAGCCTGTTTTGCCAACAAAAGTTCCCTGATGGAGCTTTGGCACTGGCAATCTCTCTCCTGAGGGCAGTCACGGTGATGTGGAACTACCGACCTGTCAGCCTCACCTCT
>KL273384.1:0-12099 GCA_000699545.1 Podiceps cristatus | reverse complement strand
CTGGATCATGGTGGGGCCGCCTGACCGCTTCCAGCCCAGCCCTGTTCAACGCCACCTCCCTCCTTCCCCGGGGACTCCGGGGCTGCTGGCTCACCTTCTCCTTGCCTTCTCTGCTGCCCCCACCATGATGAGGATCTGCTGGGCCGGTACAAAGCCCACCCAGGGCGGGTTCAAGGACATGAAAACTTTCTGTTTTCAGTGTCACATGCCACACTCAGTCATGGCACAGGCAAGACAATGAGCAGAAGTAAAACAAAAGAGGGTGGCAGCTCTTCTTTTCAGTTAGTTCCCACTATGGGCTTTCTCCATTGGCCAATATTTAAACTGTGGGTGTTGGAAAGTTACTTTCCTGAGTGTAAATCAGCCCCTAACTCGTGCCTCCACAAGCACGTGGCACAGGTGGGGTGGGAGCCTGGACTTGGTGGGACCGGCCTGCACCTCAGGTGGGACAGAGGTTCCACCACGGCTCTTTCCACAAAGTGAAAGTCTACGCTGGGTGACGGCACCACCGATTTGGCACCCTGGGTAGGGGCACCCACTGCGGGCAAACGGAGGCAGCGTGAACCAGCACAGGCTGGCAGGGGAGGCCACAACGGGAGTCATGGGAGGCAGTAAGAAGATACGGCATTAAGTAATGAGGGGCTGCGCTATCTCACATCTTCCTACGTCCTGCCGCAGGTCGCTTTTCCTGCCGCAGCCTTCTCCCTCCCGCCCCTGCGCGGTGTCACTTTCACCGGTGTGTGCTCCCCTCCCACTCGCCAGCGCGTAACGCACACCATGATTTATGTCACCTCTCCAATCTGGCCCGGCGTCTCTGAGGTGCAAGCAATAGGTGCAGTCTACGAATGGTTAGGATTAATGCTTTATTGGCAATTACAGCAGGCAAGCGGCTCAGCTCATAATGTAATTTTTCCCTCGTGAAGACCTGTAGGAGGTGGGAGCAGGTTGTCACAGGCCTGGCGCCTGCTGCACGCTGACATATGTCCTCACTGCTGGGCAAAAGGGCAGGTCCAATTAGGTGTCTTGTATTATTAACGTTCTGCTGCTTCATCTCTTGATCACGTATCCTCCTCTCGCCCCTCTGCGCCCAGCCTATGCAACACACCGACATCGGCAGAGGCACTCCTCTACCCGGGAAGGCGCGAGCGGAAATCTGGTGGAGGAGATGGGAGACCTTCCTGTTGCAGACCCGAGCAAGGGGCGCGACGGCCGAGAAGTTGAACAGATCACTGTAACTAGGATCCTCGAGCTAAAAGATGAGAAATACGAGATATCTGCCCTGCCAGCAGTAATAATTACAATGTATTATTAACAAAACTCAGGTCTCATCATTAACTTGACTCAGGTTTCAAGAGCTGACTTCACCCTAATCATCCTCCAAATTAGACCCAGTGTTTCCCTCAGAGCTAAACCAGTACCAGCAAGGAAAGCTGCTGGTAACTATTACACCAAAGGGAAAGCACAGGTAAAAATGAGCTATAAATACCACAATCAAACAGGTGCAAAAAATTACAGACAGATTTTAAGTTGCCTGAACCCAGGGTGATCTCACTGCTTGGATCTGACCCTGCCGGAAAGAGGGAGCCTGTAACTTCAAAGCAGCTGAAGGAAAGGGCTCGTTGTCAGCGCGTGCTGCATACGGCACAGCTGACGTGACCCCGCTTCTGCAAAGGATTGACTCCACTCTCCTCAAAGGTGTCGGTAGAGTCACAGCTCCTCTCTTGGATCTCAAAACATGAGAAAGGCCACCTACATCTTTGCTATAATGAAGTAGCCAACTGTCTCAGTCACGACCCAACTGCTGCAACAAAGGACCCTTCTTTGATTTTGTTCCTCTACCAAGCTCCTCATCAGAGCAACTAAGATCTTCAAAAGCTTTTTCTCAGCCTCTAAATGTGAGATGAAAATGCCATTTTAATTGTGGATCACTGAGGTCTGCTTGAGTAAAACAACCTCAAACACTTGGATGCAACTGCGTAACAAACACCGCTATTCTAACAGGGAGCCTAATTGCTCCGCTAGCACCAACAAAGAGCTGCCGGTTCATTAGAGCAAGCTGGAGGAGCTGCTGTGCGCATCTTCACAAGCTGGGAGTATTTGATTGCAAAACCGCTACGGATGTTTGATCCAAAATTCAGCCTCTGATTTCTAATCAGCAAAACTTAAAAGCAAAGAAGCTATCAGTCTGATTTTTTTCTTCATACCTTTCTTCAGGGTAACAATTTAGTTTTCTCCTTGATCCGTTCAAGGATGTCAAATCTAATCTTAAAATAGGATGTGGACTTTTATATTCCATATAAACTTGAGTAGCATAAAAGGTAGCAAGAACAGAACTGGTATGAACCAAACTGCCATTTCACGTGACATCTGGAAGATGCTGGCAGTTACACTGTTATCCTGCAGCTTGACTGCACCGGGATCTTGCCAGAAAGCGCCAAGGGCAGAGGAAGGCCAGCGGAGGTGAAGAGCAGCCACGCTTCCTGACGGCTGCTCAGAGCAGGTCTAGACATCAGGCAACCAGGCAGATGGCACAGGAAGCGTACTTCCATCTTGTCCAACGGCGAAACAATTTCCTGAATCATACTAAAGGTGAACGTGGCAGCTACTCCCACCAAGACGCCTGGGAGCTCCCTTTGCCTCTTGCAGCGGCCCCAGGTGCAGTTCTGCACCCCTTCTGGGAGCCCACACTGCTGTCCTCAGGTTTGTCTGTCCACCCCCTCCTTCCCTCATCATACAGTTTGGATAAACCATTGTATTGCTTTACGCTTTAAGAACGTGCATTTCTGTTTCTTTTTCCTTCACAACCATCTTTAGACAGAACACATTCTGAATGGAAAACATAAATCTAATTTCAGGCAGATACTTGTCTTGGCAAGTCTATCAAGAGCAGCTTATTTTCTCCACCTCAAATGCCACACGTGAATACGTACACATGCGGGCTCAGACACCATTATCTGCATAAAGAGGTCCATTTGCCTGAGTGTTTGCTAATGAATGTTTGGCAGTCAGAAGGACACCACAAGTGCATTCAGCTGTTTTTTCATTTTTCAAATAAAAGGTTATTTACACCTCTAGGTACAAGGTGTTGCTGGTGTTGCTTATAAAATGCACCACCCATGGATTCAAATCCAAATCTTAACAGTGATATGAAAATTAAAGGTGCAAACAAGAGTAACCTTTTTTTTTTTTTCCCCTCGTCTCTTTATGCAGTTTGAATTAGCTTGTGGGAAAGTTAATAGAATATTCCACCAGTGAAATGGAAAGTGGATCAAACCAGTACAATGTAAGCCTTCAAGATTGTGGAAAAGTCCGCATGGGATAGGGCCACGAAGATGATCCGAGGGCTGGAGCACCTCTCCTATGAAAACAGGCTGAGAGAGTTGGGACTGTTCAGCCTGGAGAAGGGAAGGCTCCAAGGTGACCTTATAGCAGCCTTCCAGTACTTAAAGGGGGGATGTAAGAAAGATGGGGACAGGCTTTTTAGTAGGGCCTGTTGCAATAGGACAAGGGGTAATGGTTTTAAATTTAAAGAGGGTACATTCAGGCCAGATATAAGGAAGACATTTTTTACCATGAGGGCGGTGAAACACTGGAACAGGTTGCCCGGAGAGGCGGTAGAAGCCCCATCCCTGGAAATGTTCAAGGTCAGTTTGCATGAGGCTCTGAGCAACCTGATCTAGTTGAAGATGTCTCTGCTTGCTGCAAAAGGGTTGGGCTAGACGGCCTTAAAAGGTCCCTTCTAACCCAAACTATTCTATGATACTCTCTGGAAAATTACTCAAGTACGGTGACACTGAGAGAGCTGAGGGCTCGGGTAGGTCAGCTCTTCGCATAGCCAGGACCATGCTTTGCCTTTCACCCAAGATGCTCATCAGGACTGGAAATCAAAACCTTCTTTTTTTGACAGGTCATGAATTAAATAACTGCAGCTAGTTTCCAGGATCTCTTTCCATCTGCTAGCAATCTCACGTAGATACAATAAAAGTACTGATACTGTATATTGGTTCTAGAGGTGTCTTTTTAATCACAAAGCTGCTGCAAGATACTTCTCTGGTACTAGTAACAGTTTGTTCAGGAAGCACAGAGCACCTGCCAGCATTAAAAGAAGAGCCCATCTAAAACCACAGGTCCCAGTTGATAAAAAGGTGCTTGTTACAGGAATTTCATCTATGCTAACACTCTGCTAGAACAGTCCAGGTAATAATAGCAATAGCAAACAAGAAGGAAAAAGTTAAAGGAGCAGTGATTTTTCACTGCCATTTTTAAGCCCCATTAGTGTTGATCTACCCATGAGCAGGTCTGAATTTATAGCAAAGGAAAGAGTAAGTGCATGACTAAACTACAGAAAGTTTCTATTTCAAAAAGTGTCTGCATTGCCTGAAAATCAAGATCATGCCAGTTAAATTCCCCCCAGTCTGATACTTTCTGTTTCCTCCTTGGTTTTCTTTTGTCTCTCTACGGTGCACTGAGCGGCTCTAAGATTATTTTGCTGTGATTTTCAGCAAAAGCAGATACAGAAGGAACTGTGAACAAGCCCTGAAGGCATTGAGGCCACAAAAGACTTAGCCTTTGTCCCCCTTGAGAAACAGATACAATGTCAGCTTGAGTGGACTTTGAATCCTAGTTTTAATTAGAGAGAAGGTGAAATCAGGCGAACCTACCTCTTGCTTAAATACTATTCTTTCCTCAGTGTCCCTCTGTTCTCCAGAAAAATGGTCTTCTCCCTGTTGGTGACCATTTATGCAGGCACGGGATCCAAACTCTCTCCCACTGTGTCCTCAACATCTGCATGTTGTCTGCCTCTCTATTGACAGCTTCCAATAAAAGCTTCCTTTAATAGAGTTGTCCTGACTCACAGGTGGGGGGGAGGGAAGCTGACCTCGCTGCAGCATCAAGAGTCTCTGACGCATTTTGGGAGGCTGTGGTTTCGGGTCTGAAAGCATTCAGCCTTGTTTTCAACTAAGTTTTCCACGTTTAACTTCCAAAATATCACCCTATAGCTCCACGTCCGTTTGCGACTCGATGTTGCTTAGTGGTTCAGCTTAGCACAATTGAGGGCTTAAGACGTACGCCTGGTAAATCAGCAGCACGCACCAGCAGAAGAGGGTTTCTCAGAAACACAGCCACCAGGCTCCTGGCTGGCTCCACCTCTTGTCCGCCCACTCCCAGTTTCAGACATTTTACATTCCAAAACTGGAAGTGTCTATGTAACATAAGGTCACATTATTGCACAACGCACTCTGCTCCTTCTAAGAGCCACTGCATCCTCAAAAATACATCAACTACCAACAGCAAGAGAGCTGTTTACAGTGAATTCCTATCTGAGTGGGAGTATTTTCTCCACGAATCTTATAGCAAGGACATGAAGTGTATGACTCTTCCCTACATTTGGTAAAATTGTTACCAAGATGGCATTTATTTAATACTTCCACATCAGCATTCCTTCCCCTTTAAGCTGCCTTTTGAAAAAAAAAAGAGAATTAATTTTTACACTTCCCCGAAGTATTTCTGTGCTGGATAATTTTAGGACACGCTAAACAGAACAATTTCTGCCTATCTTAAATTTAGAACTGAGGCCATTCGTAGCTTTTGCAATGCAACTCTGAAACACAACTGATTGATTGCCACCAATGTGGGGTTTGCTATTTTTTTTTCCCTTGCAAAATGGTCTGAATAATGGCTACGAGCCCTCATTCACCTTGTCTTTAAATGCTAACAGGTGAGTGACAACTCTGGTTTCAATTATAACTGAAGAATATCTTCTTTTTTAGAACAGGGGATTAAAAGTGAGGCGAGCTTTATTTTCCTTTTTTTTTTCCCCCAAAGGACAGTACACAGGTGGAAATGGTGTTGTCACATTGCGTTATCTTTGAAACCGCGGTCAGCTTTTCAGTCACAATTAAATCTTGGCTGTTAGCTTGAAAAGTCTATTTGGTGTTCCTTTGCATGCCAGTAAGTTATACTGGTATCTCCTAAAGGCATTTTTTGATAGATCTAAATAAAGAATAAATGACCAGTCATCCTCAGCGCTACCAGAGCAGCTGAGCAGTGGGGATGCAGAAGGGTTTGGGGCTGGGAGGGCTCCCAGCACCCTCCGGTGAGAACGGGGGTGCTGGCAGGGCTAATGGCTAAGGCAGCTCTCAAAAAGCTCTCCTGATTTCAGAGCCAAGCGAGTTATTCACAAGCTGCCGCTCCTGTCTTCCTAGAAGTGAGAGGGTTCAGATTCATCAGTCAGCGTTCAGAAACCTGGTTTCAGGCTACCCAGTGAAAATTATGATGGCCAAAATAAACCAGTGACAGAGTGAGAGGGAAAGGGAAGTAGAGAGAATCCTATGAGAGGGGTAGAACGAGGGACAGAGGAGGACTTTTGCACTTATCTGTCTCATCGGATGCACTGGCACCGTGCTCTGCTGTGGGTAAGGGTAGGGATCTTCACTCTGAGTCATTCATTTGGAAGATACAACATGACTGAGAGTCAACTGCCCTTCGTCCCGTGGAAGAGGTACTTAAAATGGAGCTAATGGTTTAAAGTAACTTAGCTCCTGTACGGTCTCTGAGCAAGTAAAAGGTTAGACTGTAATATTTAACCACAACTCCCGCGCCTTTCTGAGAAGCACAGAGGAGGCTGCCTGAAGGAAAGTCAGACATCTGCCGCGCTGCTTCCTGTGTGCACAAGGTGAAGACATCTGCGCCAGCCTTCAGCCTCGTGTAGGTAGCGAGCTTCCTCCGGTGCAGTGGCTGTCACGCAGCATGCTTTCTGGTACAGCCCATATCCTTCTGGGGACATGTTTTCCTCAGGGACAGCGGGGGCTAGCGCTCTGTGCATGCCACTAGCCATGATCATCAAATCTGCCAGCTGGTCACCTTGCAATATAGCCAAAGGTCTGGTGCTTTAAGTAGAACTGGCTGCATGTCTAAATGAGAATAGGATGAAGAACCAATGAGGGATTGCAAGAGAAAGAAAAAGATTAATGGAAGACACTTTACCATAAGGAGAACATAGCGTCTACTGCAAATCTTGGGGAAGTGATTACTTCAAAACTGTACTTCAAAATGTAAAAGTGGTATGTGCATTCAGTTCTTTTTTAACATTCATCCATAAGAGGTCACTGTGTGATTCAACGAACACCTTGGTGTCAGCCGCATTCCTCTCTCCCTTCCCACATGCTCAGCACCAGGTGTCCACTCACCTACAGTAATGTCCCAGCCATTACCCAGATGCCTTCGTAGGGCCAGTTAGGGCTGGCAATAAAGCAAGATGCGTGGGAGTCCTTCAAGCACGTTGATCGTGTGACCTTAGCCAATTTTACAATCACTTAAATGTACTTACATTTTATTCCCCATTAATCTCAAATGGAACCCAAGAGTTTTACAACCCCTGTAGACATTTTAAATAACTAGTAAAAAATACACAAGAATTTGGGAAATTGAGTTTGAACAGCAAAGATAACAAGCTCACAAACAGCCAATGCTCCTCTGGTTTCCCAGAGTTTGTGGCCTCTATTTAAGAGTTTGTTTCACTATGACATTGTTTTTTCAGTAGTTAGTAGGCTTTTTCACAAGTCTACTACAGTGACTACAATAAGTGTGGGGCATGTAGGCTTGTCAAGGTGACCTGCCCACAGGAACTTTTCAAGCATAAAGTTTTTGTACTGCCATTCGCCATGAGACAAGAGGGAACAACAGGCAGATGCAACTTAATGACAACTGAACCATTTTACCTCAGTTCAGCTAATCGAAGATCTTCATGGAGTAAGGTGACTTAAAGGGAAGTATTTCATTCAGAGGTTTCCATGGGAAAACAACAAAAAAAAATAGCAATAGGGAGATTTTCCAGTGGAAAACTTGTGCTTGTGGAAATTCCGCTTTCAATTGACAAATTGTTTTCATGGGAAATTCCTAAGCAGCTGTAGGCACAGCCCTCATGCTGAGTAGTTTAAAAGCAGCTCATGTCTGACCCAGTGCCCTCAGATTTCCCAGATCAGATAAACTGCAAGAGCAGAGCCCTCATCTTTCCCTTACTCCCATGCATACCCTGCAGCACGCAAGCGGTCCCACCGTGGGCACGACAGTATATTGGCTGCAGCGGCCGAGCACACGCGGTTAGACGGGATGCTTGAAGGATTAAACTTTCAATGTCTCAAAAATCAAGATTAGTTAAGGGCTCTTACATATAAGCTGTCCCTAATGCCCTGATACTGGTAAAGCTGTCATTGACTTCAGCAACAGGTTTACCTGCACTAGGGACAGCGGGCTTGGCAGATTCTTAGACAAAGCTCCTCACGGTAGACTGCACCAGAGAAAGAGAACTTGGGCCAGACTTTTAGGTGATTATGTGAGTGGTCATAAATCGCGGATGTAACTCCATTGTTATTAATTGTTTTACACTGGCTTAAACTGGCTGAATCAATAAGAACTACACGCTCCACAGGTACTATTACAGAGAGTAAGACAAACATTTTTAGTGAGCTTGCTAAGGGTCTTCTAAATTTGCAGGAGGAGCACTGCATAAGCATCTCCTTTACAGAGTGATATTAGAAAAGTATAAACCATTCATTATAACACATCTTCCTCCTATCAACCACTTTAGCATGAGTCATCATATTGTGTAAACAGGCTAGAAATTGTATTTATGGCAGGGCTCAAAGTATCTCTGAGAGTCAGAGGAAGAAAAAAGCTATTAGAGTAGGCAGGCTTGTACAACCCCTCACAGTCCAGAAAGAGGTACTGACCACCTAAATCCTTCACCTAAACATTTGCAGTGATTTACAGTAATTCTGTACCAGCCCTGTATTTTCACACTAATGCATTTTTAACACAAAATGAAATGTAGATCCCTGTGAGTAAAAAAGTCAATTCCACTGACAGTCTGGGACTGCTCTTCACAACTTACTCTGGAGAGTAGACCGTGCCTCTTTCCTGACTACCTTCTGTCCCATGCAGCCTGCCCAAGAGCAGTGCGGATCCAGCATCCCCAAACCGAGCTGAGCCGGAGGAGCTCAAGCACAGCGGAGCTGTGACAGGAGCAGGAGCCCCAAGGTGCCATTGAGGAGGCTGTTGGCAGCTGGCCCCCTGCCAGCCGCTGCAGGCTATGAGGTGAAGGAGTGGACAAAGGCCACTGCTCAGCTGCTACACTGACCTTCAGCTATGCTGATCCACGATGGGAATGCACCCCCTGGCCATGCTCGTGTTTCTAAACCACATATTTTCTTGGCTATCTGCAACACTATGTACACACGTTTGATACCGAGCTCGCACACATGCATAGCCCATGTCCGTGCTGCACCCAAGGCCGACGAGTTCCTCACTACCTCTGACCACAAACTGGCCAGCCAGCTACATCAAGGTTACTGCTGCTCTGCACCCGGGGAGCACGGCAACCACACGTGCTCACCAAGGCATGCTGCATGGCTGTGCAAATCGTACAGACCGAGATCGAATTGCAAGCAGCGTGAATTTCAGAGATCGGTTAGAAAAATCCTCTCTCTCCACCAAAAGGGGTTATTCTTTTGGGACATCACAGTAATAAAATATAATCACAACAAAAATCTTATTGATACAAGCTTTGTTATTGAAGTGACAAGAAGGGCATTTATTTCCAGAGTCAGACACTCAAAGGAATAACTCCAAGTGCTAGATAGTGTAAGCTGTCTTTTCCAGTGTGTAACGGAGACAGCTCTACTACTCTAAAACACATGTGATAAGAGAAGAGGGCCCAGGCTCTTCTTCGTATTCTCTGCATACCTGTTACTATCACACAGCTGCTCTCAAGTCTACAGTTTCCTGTGCAGTACAAACTGCATACCACTTCCCCTGCAAAAAGAAAAAAAAAAAAAAAAAAAAAAGCCTTGCTTGTTCTTAATTGACGATGGAAATACTGTCATATTTTCCACTAGCCAAGCCTGAAACCATTACTGAACGAACCTTCATTAATTTTTCCACAACATTTTGCAGAAATGTCAGGAAACAGCTGCACCAGAAATGATTAACTGTCCTTATCACTAGGGCTTCATTGGCCAACTTCAGATTATACAGGTTTTCTTCTTTCAAAACTCTACATTCAGTGATGTTTTCTGTTATTCTTTAGTTGACTGTCTCAATTCACTACTTTCTCTTCAAAAGTATCCGATTACACAGGTTCAGTGGCGCACAGACATTTTACGACCAGTGGAAGAATTTGTACAGTTTGGAGCTGCATACTTCTAGGAAAAGATTGCTTCCTGCAGATTGCTCAGCTGTGTCTTTCTTGGATCAAATTCAATGAAATTCACAACTTGCAGTCAAATTGTATTTGCCAGTCAGACTGAATTCATTACTGTGACATAAACTCTTCTTGCTGCATTTTCTTACTCCTTTCCTTTCCTGCTGTACTCTTTTCCTTT
Organism: Podiceps cristatus; assembly: GCA_000699545.1. Taxonomy (NCBI): domain Eukaryota; kingdom Metazoa; phylum Chordata; class Aves; order Podicipediformes; family Podicipedidae; genus Podiceps; species Podiceps cristatus. Next base: position 1,717 of record KL273384.1, on the reverse strand, counting down.
CCCCTTTTCTCTCCCCCCACTCTCTCTCACCTCTTCTTTGAGCTATACCATGTGTCAAAACTTATCATAAAATGCCCTGTATATTTTCTGGCAAAAACAAGTGGAACGGTATACATCATCATTCCAAACATGCATCCACCGAGATGCTAGAAGGTTTGGTACAAAATAAGAGTGCAGCCATCTGGAGATAACTGCTAGCGTGGATCTGAAATCCCCAGCTGGCTGAAACTTTGCAGTCTCAGAACTTTTTAGCAAAGCGTCAGTGAGCAAGACACTCTGCTCACACGGATTTGCACAGGGCACTGGATAGTATGGAATTTTTTTTAAAAAAATGTAAATTCTTCACATTTCTGGTAAGAACACAGCAACAAAAAGCAAGATCGCCGGGATTACTTTCAAAGACCATCAAATGCTACAGTTTCTTGTTTCTACTTTGGAATATTTAATTTTACACTACTACACCGTGGCACGTTACAATCATTCTGCACGTATATAACCGGCAGATTTAAAATTCCAACTGTTCACTCTATGTCTTCATTGAAGCTGCAAGTCTTGAATGTGTAACCTTAGGATATTTTTAGACAAAGGGAAACACAGATGCGAATAGGTATATACATGTAGTGGAAGTTACATAAATTGAATGCCAGCAAGTGTGGTTCAGTGTCGATACTGTTACCACACCCTACCCCTAACAAAAGTCAGGCTACTTGCAGAAATGATGCAGCCATATAGATAAAGGTTTATCTAGGTATTACGGAGAAAGAAGCCTTCCTGCTGCCTGTAATCCAAACCGATTTGCATTGCTTGCTTTTTGACAGGACAAGGGGTCATGGTTTTAAACTGCAATGGGGTAGGTTTAGGCTGGACACAAGGAAGAAATTCTTTACGATGAGGGTGGTGAAGCACTGGAAGGGGTTGCCCAGAGAGGTGATGGAGGCCCCATCCCTGGAAACATTCAAGCCCAGGTTGGATGGGGCTCTGAGCAACCTGATCTGGTAATGGTGTCCCTGCTCACTGCAGGGGGTTGGGCTAGGTGGGCTCTGGGGGTCCCTTCCAGCCCAAATGTTCTTTGTTTCCTTGATTCTAAATGCCCCTTCCACAGCGGCGGGCACAGCCGCACACAGTCCAGGCGCCGCTCTGCTCAGAGCCAGCCGCTGGCGGCCTCACCCGGTGCTAGGTCAGCTCCCGATCGTCTTCGCTGCCTTCAGCAGGCACCGTGCAGCTGGCAGACCCCGGCCCAGCATGCCTAACATAGGCCAGCATTGCTATTTAATGGGTGCAGTGCTGGCTACAAGGAAAAGGATCAGTTTTTAAATTACTTTACCAAGATATCTGCTTGCATAGCAGAAATTGCAGTACACTGCAGCCTACTTAAAATCCGCATGAATATATATGGGTTCTATTTACAAGATATGAAATACGGCCAAAAGCACCCAGATTTTTTAAGGATTCAGTTTTATAATACGCAATGCCGAATTTCTCCTTCACAATATCCTTATCTGTCTCTGCTCTAGTTTGAAAGCAGTAGCTTGTGGTGCCAGAGGATTTCAAGGACCATGTCCTTCCAATATACGGCATATTAACGTGCTGCCAGCTATCCTATAGCCGTCTGCAGCCGCACGGGAGATGCACGAAGCACATACTGTGAGCGGGAAAAAACAAAGCTAAACTGTTAGTTTCATTTACCGAGCCCTGTTTTTTACTGGGGGGAAGGGGG
>JMFS01074175.1:0-28251 GCA_000699545.1 Podiceps cristatus | reverse complement strand
AGCATCACACACCAACTTTCCTTCTCTAGGATGGGCTAATTCAACATGAAAAAGGGCAGTGAGATCCTTGGCCTCTATGCCACCCAGTTAAAATACAAAAAAAATTTACTTCTCAACAAAAGCCGAGCAAATATCTGAAACATTTGTTTTAAAGTTTTCCTAAGTCTAGTATCAGACATTCTGCATTGCAGATTTTACCTCGACTGGACCTGTGGTTCTGTATGCAAACGTCAAAAAGCAAGTCTCTCTCATTCATAAACTCAGAGTTGTTGTATTCTACACAAGTTAGAGTCCAGCACCTTACGAGAAAGGATAATGCAATTTTTCCATTTAATGCACATTGATCGGGAACGTCCATTGCCTCCCATACTCCAACAGAACTTCACCAGAAAATTGTGTTTTCATATATTTAAACATAAATTTTCCACCAGAAAAAAATCTGGACAATGTTTTGCTGAATTTGGATGGTGTCCCTCTAGTCCCCAAGAAGGGCAGGCTGATGTTCAGAGCCTCAGTTGGGATGTGAGATGAGATTTTCTTTTTTCCCCATTGAACGGCTTATTCTTTTTTTTCTTCCTTCAGGCTCGGAATTAGTTTCACATCAGCTTCAAAAAGAAATACTAATTCAAAAATGTTCTTGTTTTCCACCTTAACTTGTTTGGTGGTACTTGCAAATGATTTGTCTTACACAGGTATGGAAATCAAAATTTATGAAACGGTGTCCTGTAAGACGGGTGTATGGATTTGTATCACAGGTAAAATCTGCTCGGTTCCTGTAGTTTAAACTAGGTCAGTACTGAAGCAGTTTATTAATGACCAGCATTAACCAGCAGCAGTTTATTTTTTATAATCTGGTTGTTTTTGGTTGTTTTTTGTTGTTGTTGTTGTTGTTGTTGTTTTTTTGGGTTTTTTTTAGGCTAGTTTTACAATTTGCTTTAAATAAAGTTTGAATTAAAACATTCTTCAGCTCCCGAGCAATGCTTTGTAAAGACTGTAGGCCAGACTGTAACAGGGGAAGGCTGAATCTATTCAACTGAATAAATTAATGAATAATTCCAGGAGCTGTTCTCCAGAGGAAGCGTACATGAGCAAAATGCACTGGGCAGTGCTGCAAAGCAGAGCATAATACAGAGAGTGAAGTGCCACTTCTTCTGCAGTTAGGGTGTCCTCCAGAACAATTTTGCCTGGAGAGCCTCCAGCCAGAGACAGGACAATTTATCACCAACCATCTACTGCAAAGGACAGCCTATATGTCTCTTGGTTTTCTCTACTCTACCAAGAGCTGATAAAAGCTTGGGTTCTGGATAAGACACCAAAATGAATAGTAGTGGGGGTTTCTTTGCTTCTCTTTCCTTGTATTTCAAGGAAAGGGTCTGCCTGGATCTGCATAAACCTGCTTTCAAGGCATGTCTGTACTACCTTGTTCTGGCCACACCTGAGTATTTTGTCCATTCACACAGTATATGCTTTAGAAAAAAAGAGAGATACTCCTCTACTCCTTTCCTTTCCTTCCTATTTTCCGTTTGCACTTAATGAGACAGAACCAGGAGGTGGACATTAAGGCGCTATGTCGCTATGCCACAGATCTCTGGCAGTGCCGGAGGCCCCACAGATGAATCATTTTGGGGTTTGTGCATTCATGGGAAAAGCCAAGGGGTACCCATGTGAAAACCAGTTTAGATTTATACCGAATTTACATTGGAGTTTTCATCCCATGGGCAGAGGGAACAAAACAGGGCAGTCACTGGAAATTGTAAGACAGTCACTAGGGAATAAGAAATCTCATTGCTTTCATATTGTGAATATCCTTTTGCCTCAATTGTCTTTTACACCTCCTCTAAGTACATACTTTTTTTCCCCCAGTGTCGTCTCTATCCATTTCCGCCTCTTCTCAAGCTCCTTTCTACTTCTTCCTCTTTTTCTATACCCTCTCCTCCCTGGCCTGAAATTTTAGTGTCACCCTTTCTGCCTTTGAAGTCAGCAGCTCACAGCACTCAACTCCTTAGACTAGCTCAGCCTAACTGACTTCGTAAAAGTGCCCAGAAACAAAAGTCTGAGAATTGTAAGAGGTCATAAAATAGACTGTTTCAAACCTTTGCCTGACTCTAGTAACACGAGGCATCTTTGAAGTCTTGTAAATAACTCATCTCACCCCTTCTCCTTCTAGAATGAACATACATGGCAAATACCCAGTTACTTTTAGGTCTTCACAAACCTGCTCCCTCCTCTTCCATCCCTCTTTTTTCAGTGAAGTAGCAGTTTCCCAGGCAAAAATCTTTAAAACCAAGAGTCAGCATCTCTGTGTGCCAAGAGGAGTGCCGACGTGACCCTGTCGAGGATCTCTGCTCTGCCCCTGGGAACCTCGCCCTTCTCGGGTCCATAAGGCTAGAATCGTCCCCTCACATTGACCATTTATAATTTTCCACTGGGATCAAAAAAATCAGTTTTAGATAGAAATTAAATAAAGCACTGGCATTGTCAGAAATGAGAAACAGGGAAAAATCTGTGACGTTAACAGTGGGAAGGAACTGACTGACTTGCCCTTCTGAGCAGTGATGTGAGATGGTTTGGCTTCCTCTGAAGCCTCCCCCCTGCACCTCTGTCTCGGGCAAACCCCTGGCCGCAGCAATACTCGTGTTCCCGGGGGAACCGGCCATTAACAATTGCTGGGACCTCTGGCAAACGATCCAGCATTGACATAGCTCAACCGCCTCTGCAGTGAGAAACACCGCACGGTACATATATTCTTTAAACGCTTGATTAGGTTTAGATTGCTAATGTTAACTAAAAAAGTTCAGTTATTTCAGTGAAAATTTAGGGGGCATAAGAGTTAATAAGCAAAGGGATATTTTTCCTTTCTGTGTTATGAAAAGAATCACACAGAGTTTTGGTGATATTTACCTTTTATGTTAAGGCTGGAGGTTGGCCCACGGAGCAAGTTGATCGTTGCAGCGGCTGCTAGTACCTTCAAAATACCTGTACAGTAAACTGGTATGGCCTGGCACAGGTCAGCTACTGAAAATAAATGTTTAAAACATACCTGGCATGATATAATTCATTTGCATATTTAAAGAGTCAGTACTGTAGTATAGTAGTGTAGTATAAAGAATGAAGGAAATAAATATCCACAAATAAAACCGTGGCTAAAAACATGACTTTCCTCCTCTCAAAGCAGATGAATAAAAATTTCTGAGCAAGAAACTTCTTACGTTTTTCTGTCGAAACTTGATTCTTGCCCCAGTTGTGTGATGTGCTTACAAGTGTGGAGTGTCCGTTACAGAGCATAACATGATTAAAAATAGAGCTTCTGGTTTATTAAAAGCAAAGAAAATAAAACTCAAGTTTCCAAAAAAAAATATTTAATTAACCAGTTTTAAACTGGAGTTTAAGCTGAACTATATGTAACTATTTTGAAAAGAGACAGTGTCTATGCAGATACAAGTTCAGAGAAGCCTCATGGCTGCATATGTTACACGAGAGCACTTTTCTGTCATTATTTGTATATCTCTGTGCTATCCACATACACGTTTTGAAAGCACTCTGTATGTTTTCCAATTTGTTTTTAAGATTTTCCAGTGAGATAAAATTCTAAATAAAACCACTAAAAAAAATAGTCATTACTAAGTTGGTTTCATGCAGTTTTTACACTCTAACAAACATAGCACGCTTTTCCAAAATCAGTTTATAATTTGCTGTGTATCATCATATTCAATGTTTGACTTCAGAACTTTGCACTGCAATTTATATAAACTTCTGCTAACTCCCATCTACATAAAAATAGAACCATCAAAAGCAACTTCTGCCTTGCAACAGGGTAAGATATAAATTACACTGAAGTCAGCGGTGAGGGATAGGAATGTGATTATAATGGAACTAAAGAGTTCTGCTACATGTGGAGAGCCTGAGAAATATCTGTGATGTTTTTAAAGGAAAAGCAGATTATTTGACACAGGTGGTCTGTATTAACGGCATTTGAGAGATTTATGTTCTAGTAAGGAACTAGGACATTTAATGTAGGTTACTAGAGATTTCTGGATTGATTTCTAGGACAAATTAACTGTCAGAAGTTATTTGTATTTCTTGTCTCAGATTATTTGGAGAGAATACACCAGGAGAAAAAAACAAAATCAGACAACAATAACCTTAAGCTTTGCAGAGCATTCAAAACCCGAGTTTAAAACAGAGACGTGTAGACCCAGGCAGCTGTGATGAGAGACCTGCTGGGGGTACAGAGAGGTGGGGGGCACCCGGGCGCATGGGAGCGGGACCCAACTGCCAGGAGGTCCCTGTACCTAAAAGCTGCTGATGCTGGCCAGATGATTTCAGTTGCCATCACATCACGCCTCACATTAAAAATCATGTCCTGCAGTCTTGAAAACATACATTGACCTGGTTTATTGTTGACAGGGTAACTATGGTTGGAATCACAGTTCCTTTAGGTAGAGGATTCTCTATAAAAAATGAGCTTCAAGCCAGGCTTCAAGAGTTTCACTGCAGCTCCCCTCTGCCTCCCATTCATCTCTGCTTGTGAAAAGAAACTGTTTTACAGCACTCATCACCTAGCTTCCGCACAGCCCCTAGAACAAACACGCACGCATTTTCCCAAGACTACACAAAGGTTGGATGTGAGCTTAGCTCAGGTGTCTGGGAAGGCACACAGAATATACTTCCACCTCCTCGTCTGAAGGCACTTTCCAGCTTATTAATTCATATTGTGGGTCATGAGTATGCAACAGGGCTAAGAAAGGGGGAACAATTCGCTCAGCAACAGTTTGGCTTTTGATCACTACTCCACAGTGAGCCCGATACTACATACAGACCTCTCTCTACGCAGTTGATGCCTTCATGCCGATTTGTGAGTATGATGTGTGCTCACAAAAGGCTGGACTGCCTTGGGGAACAAAACCCTCTGAAAACCCTTTAGTCTATTCTTTATTTAGCAGATGCCTTTCAGTTTAACATGTCTTTCACAATATTTTCAGGTCTGTTGTAGTGCTCTGCAAGTCACACAGAAGACGTACTCCTTAGTCATACAGAGCTCACCAGGCCCAGAGCTGCTAATACACGCTTGGGTTTGCACAGAGGCTGCACAGACCACCCGAGTTCCCGTCTCGCGCCACTTCTCTCTGTTCTCTCGCATGTTTGTTGTGAGAGGCTGCTAGGATCACCCAGCCCTAAAACTAACACCGACACATTTTCCAAAGGCTACACAAAGCTTGGATGAGGGCTTAGCTCAGGTGTCTGAGAAGGCATACAGAATATATCTGGGACTGCGCTGAGCAATAATTTAATTCCATAAAGTTACTTCTGATCATGATCAATCATATCAAAATTGGTCCATTGTGTTTTGGGCCAGTTTTTCTCATCTGTAATATATCCTGCTTCTCTGAATCATTTTCAGTTGTATAATTCCCATCTACTTTGACACATGGGGATACAGCTTACTATAACGGATATTGTCCATGAGTTTAGCTGTGTGCATCTTAAGTTAAAATACCTGTCTTGATTTACCAAAATCTTTACTTTGCATGCTACTCAGCAGCAACAGAAGGTAGGTTATTTACTTCAGATTCTCATGGAAACAGCTGCAGCCATTTCAGTGGAAATCTCTACTGAATAAGACTTGAAGCTGGATCATTTCTTTATTACTTAGGTTAGACTACTTGTTCTGCACCACTGTCAGATCAAAAGACTCGTCTGTTCTGTTTTGAAGGTAAATACTGAATTTTACAATCAAACTGTGTGCTGCTTTTTAAAATGTGCAAGTTAAAAAAATTATCACCTTTGCCAAAACCTTCCTAATACTATGAGAGTAGCAGTTTAGATGTCTTTGAATAAGGGTTCAACCCAAATAACCTAATGCTACCTGTTTGCATCCTTTCCTTTGTGTTAGGTTGAAAAATCATTTTCACTAAGCACATTTGGCAAATTGAAGTTCTTCCAGAAGGTGATAAGGGGCAGAGCTCTGCTAATAATTTTAATACAGTGTAAACCTTCATGTAACTGGATGAAGAATTTGCAGAATATAAAAAGTACAGAGCATTAAAAGGAAAGCAGCTATGAAATACAGATGATACCTGTGCATGCAGCCCTTAAATTCTGCACAATGGTTTGCATACAATTCAAGCTCCCTTTTATGTTATTCCTAAACATAGCATTTGGACCAAAAATAGTTCTTGTCCAACACTGTCTCATTCCATTTCAAAATAAGAAATGTTATTTCAAGTCTATTTAAAGCTCTAAACCAGGCTGTTATAATGCTGATGACATGCCAAATTTGATAGGATTGAACTTACTCATAAACTAATTTAATTGGCTGGCAAAGATAAGTTGACAACTTATGCTTCTTTTTTAACCACCACAAATATTGCTTAATTGTAGATGCAAATCCTGAAAACATAGCCTATATCCAGCTGACTTAATATTCACAGTTTAACTCTCTCATTAAAGAGAAAGATTTACGTCGCTGGATTGAGGAAAGATCCTTGGATTGTAAACTCCCAGAGAATTTTCAAAATTTCAGTTTCACCTTCACGCTTTCACTTACGCTTTCATCCTCTATCGCTTTCTGAAGAGCAAAGGAAGCCTCTTACTGCTGGAGCCAAGTGATGCGTCTCATTAGGTACATCTACATCAGCATTTTAGTTCTCATCATGACTATACTGTTCATGTGAATCTCCGAATCTCCTGCCCTCATGCTACTTAGTTTACATTATATCTCCAAACACAACAAGTAGATTAATTTTGGATGAAACGAAATCATGACATCTCTCTAAAGGAGACACCTACTGTCCCCAGCTGCTGATGGGAATTCTCTCCACAGGACCGGGTAAAGATAATGCAAAATACGTCCCCTGAAATGCACCAAGAGTGGATGATGGCATGGCAATCTGTACTCGTGCCTTTGATAGGTAGTACAGAAGCTTGTACCAGAGCTTCAGAGAGCACATAAGGAATTGGACCCCAGGAATGACACAAGAGTTGGCTGTGGAAGTAATATTTAGAAACGTTTGAAGAATTTACTTTCTAAATTAGAACAAGATGATGAGAAACTACAATGGAGCTTGGAAATTGGGAAGAATTTGTGAGGTAATATAAACATTCATTATTTTCTTTGATCATTAACTTCTTGCAAAAGCTTCTGCATAAATATGAAAAATATAGTGAGGTTTTCTTCACTAGTGCTGACTCATTAATAGACCATAGTAATTTGATAATAGGCCAGTAACTGGTAGGATAAAAGAACTTCATCCTCTTCCTTTGCTCATTGATGACTAGAAATTTGCTCAGACAAAAAAAAAAAAAAAGTTGTATAGTGAATAAAAATCTGTAATAACATGGTAGCTGACATGTAAATGTACATATTCTAGTTAAAAAATGCAATGCAAGAAAAAGAAAAAAAAATAAATTGCTTGGAGACACTTAATTGTCATTTGAACTACACTATTAACTTTTAACATGTAATTGATTTGACAGTATAGTGATAGGCCATTCTCTGAAATCCTTTCCTTAGGACTCTCTGACAGTTACGAATTTTGATCTGCAGACCATAGTCCAGCAAATTGCTTGACGTCCATGTATACATTACCAAGAAAAAGAGTATGTAAAAAGTGGCAGAATGATTAGGGTCATGATGGTAAGAATGGCAGGGTGAGATGAGGGATTTGAACTAAAACATCCGACTTTCCTGACTTGACTGAAATAAAAACAATCCATGATGCAACTGATCTTCAGCTCTCACCCTCTTCGCTCTTGCTAGAACTGTCAAATGGAAACAAAATACTGCCTTCATATTTCCAACTTAATTTCACCTTGTCAAGAGAAACCCAAAACCTGTATTTCAGGTTGAAACCAAACTGACAAATATTCAAATTATGGCAATGTTGCCAGAATATTCAAAGGTGTTGAAGCGTAGTGGGAGCATCCAAACTGGCGTAGTTTTGAAGTAATGCACAAGTATTTCTCCCCTTATGCAAGTAACCACTTCCTACTGGAAACTTCTGAGTTGGCCTATTTAGTTTTGGATTATCAAAAGGAAAATATTTCTGCTTCTTATGTGTATATTTTAGACTTTCACATGCATTTTCTCCTCTTCTGTGTGTGTTCCCTTTCCACCCCGAGAACACAGCTCAAGAACAAATAAATTATTCATTATAGCATCAAAACCAAGAAAGTCTGATTGCCTTGGGGTCAGAATTTGAAAGCTGGTTGACCTTTGAGTACAAGTAGGTGCAAATTCCCAATTAACCTCCTCTTCTTTTGGGGCACTTACTTAGAAGAATTCTGCAGAGATTTTGGGGGAAAGAGGTACATCAAAGCCCTCTGAACTGTTTTAGACTATCTCCTGTATCAGCTGACTATTTTTCTAACACTTAACAGAGGCTTTGAATATCTGAGTCCGTGACTCCTCCAACAAATTTGTCTAAAATGGGTCAACAGGACCAAAAATTTCTTCAGCAGATATATACAGACATGAAAAAGCATACTTCACAATAATCAGCTAAATACCTGGCAACAGAATACTTCTGGCTTGAAAACTGTTTTTAAAAAATAAGAAAAAGAAATACTTTCATGTTTTTAAATGCTTTAGCTAAAAAGTAAGAATATTGGAATAGCCCTCTAATTTCTTCTTTTTTTTTTAACCTTAAGAAATTACCAGGAAATTTTAAGAAATTTTAAGAAAAACAGCTTTGCACTACGCATATCATAAGAGCAAAAAAGTTGAATAAAATGGAAACACAAACAAATAAAAAGTTAAATAAATAAATCAAATATGTTTAAAGTTTATACACTATCTGTGAAATAATAATGTTTAGTGGAATTGAACCAAAATTTATTCTGGTATTTACAAACAGATATTCTTTTGCATTCAATTAAAGTACTAAGTAAAATCAAAATACTCATAGTTATAATAGAACCCCCTCTTTTTCCCCTAAGAATTTAGTTCAAATGAAAATTTCTATTAATCCCAGACCATCAAGAGCTTTGAAAAGAGTATAAACTTATTTCAAGGTTCAAGCAAATCTTTGACAACTGGTACCAGAGGATTCTCTAAAATGTAGGAATTTCCATGGAGAAATACTATCAAAAAATCTGCGGCCCTGTTCTTTGAAGCATCTGACTATGATCTTTTGTCAGTGACAGTGGTTTTTGATAATAAAGGATGCTGAAAAGATAATCCATGGTATCTCTCTGTTCCTTCAAATTTCATTTCCCTCCCTGCAGTGAGTCCAGTAAATATAACCTTGAAAAAATCGAAGGTATCTTTACAGTATTCCTGCCCTGCCAGAGCTGCTGGCCCAGTCAGTCTGGCCAAGACATTAATTGTTGTGAAATATTTGATATGTGCTTTGGGGAATTGTACAGAATACTTCCACAGCTGTGCATGTTCTCTCTGATAACGTTCTGTCGCCCTTTTGTTAACATTTGTACTATAGAAATACAGCTATTTTTATATCTGGTGCTCAGAGAAGGATAGGGATAAATATAACAGATGTAACGCTTATTTCCCAATATATAATCAAGATGGGCTGTTATTATAACTGTCACAGATTCTCTCTAAAAACATTTCATGTTCAGTCCCAAGCAGTATAGACTCTGAAGTTCTGACAGGATAAAACTTCATTATTGATGTTGCATAAATACTGTGTATACCAAGACAAGCTCAGCCCTCCTATCATGCCATTTTGGGGAATAGGAAGAACAAATTCCAGGTCCTTTAAGTGCCACAAAACATAAATTAATTGTATCAGAAAGGGAAGTGTGCATGAATTACCCCTCAGCCTGTATACTCAACTACATGATTTCCTCTACGCTGGTATGTGTAATATGTGACTATTTCCCATTCTTTCCCCACTCCTTTGCTTAATTAACATGAAAAAGATGTTCCTTCCCATTATTTGAGAATATTCTTTACTTCTATAGATTAGACTGTAATTAACGAGACTGAAAGAAAGGAGAAAAACAAGAAATATGAGTCCTAAATTAATGAGATATTACAGATATGGATTAGAGCTGTTCAACCTTGCCAGCTAGAACAATAGCTGGGAGACAATGTCTGCTTTCTTCTGCTTACATTAAAACCAATCTTAATTAAAATAAATAGATTGAGCAGAGAGGAAGGCTTTTCTTTTATTCCCTCTCCAGTAACCTATGATTTTTTTTTCTCCTTTTGCTGTTCAGCTCAACACAAAGCATGCAATGCAATCAGAGGTGACAGGAGGACGTCAGCGCTCAAAATTACCAGGTTTGACTTTTCAATGCATTCCATTGTAACATCAGTCACCAGCAGCTTTCCACACCACTGTCTTACCACCCCCCCCAACCATACAGCTGGTTTCACAGGTACTCTCCCCTCTTCCTCAGCACAGAGCTGGTGGAAAGCAGAAGAAAGCCGTGGCTTGGAGAGATACATGCTAGGACAGCAACCAACTTAAAACATCTCTTCCTGACCACAACAGATGATAAAAGACAAAGAGAGAAGCAGGGCGTGCCTAAAACCACCTTGAAAATCTGACAGGAGAGCTGCTTCTGATGTACATACATACTGGGAAATGGGAGCGTGAATCACCGTGTGCTTCTTCTCCAGGTTGAGAAACATGAAGAAAGAATAAAATAGGTTCTTCAAAGATGCAGAATGAAGAGAGACATTAACATTGCCCATACTTTAACACCTGGTTTTAATGTCTCATTGAACAGTAATAATAAGTATCAGACTAGAAATCTGGGCCATTCCTTTTACCATGCAGAGATGGATTTTTTTGTTTCAGCTTTTTTCTTGCCTTTATTCTGCCCTTGTGCAGCATGGTCTCCGAGACTTACCTCTTTGCCGTGCAACTTGCAACAGCCTATTACTATGGCAGGTCCAAACTATTGCTTCCTGATGAACATATCCCAGGCGTAACCTGCTCAAGACATTTTGCAAGACTTCCAACTCTCATAGCTGGAGACAGTGAAATTCCCTGGGAAAAAACCTCCAAAACACAGAAGCGGATTCCTCTCTCAAATCCATCATGCCATGGGCTTTTTTGGTTGTGTTCTGGTGGTGGGGGTGTGTGTGTGTTTGGTTTCCCTTTTTTCCCCTCTCTTCTTTAAATACTTAAGAAAAAAGGATCAGAAAAAGTAACCTCAAATGGCCTCCTTTTTCATTTTGATTTTGATGTCACAAGACTGCTGAAAGGTCTAATTCTGTCTATAGACATTGCAACACACACGCAAACAACACCATCTTGCTGAACATATTTTATAGACTGTGTTGGGGACAGTCCTTTTGTATTTTGTTTTGGTGCTACCTGCAGCAAAATAAATTTCCAGTATATGACTAAGTCTCCTGCGTCCTACAGTGGGAAATAAGAAATATTGGCCACAGAATTGAACTGTCTTTCCATTAGCTTATCACTATATATACACACCAAAAGCAACATGCTCCTCATCTTGGATGAGCAACATTTCATGTGTTTTGAAGCTTGGTTCTCTTGATTTCACCTAAGCTCTCAGAAGAAGGACGCAGACTAAAAGTGCACACATAAGTTTCAGTATATTTGAGCTTTACCTTTTTGGAGAAAGAAATATTTTAATTTTGAAGTGAATCCAAGATCTCTTACTGATAGAGGGTGCAGCCAACATGAGAGGTCCAAGCCTGCAAAACTGGAAGGCCAGGATACTTCTGATGAGTATCAGAGCACAGCATAGTGATGTTTTCACAGATTAAAGGTTGGGTACCAATATGTCACTGTACAAGAATCTGGGAAGGGGAATAATAGTCAGTAAAAAAAATAAAAATATGACTAAAGAAAACTCTTCAAGTGTTCCTGTAAAAGTTGTTGATAGAACTGACAGCCTGACAAGACCATTTTCTACTGTGGAGTTTGGTTGGTTGGTTGTTTTCCTTCGAGAACCCTAAGAGATGCTTATCATGTAAAATATTTCCCATCCCACTTTAAAAGCTGAATTTTGAGAGACAATAATCTTATCACTCAGTCTATGATTGCCTGTGTAAGTCTGTGTTATTACACTATTTGCACTCTTTCTACTGTATGAAGTGTGAAAGGACTGGTGGGTGGGTGTGTGCACATGACTCAATGAATGTATTTATGAATTAAAAATAGGCTGTAAAGTAGAAAAGAAATGGTTATTAACTTACTTGTATGCACCTACACTTATGTTTCAAAGTTCCTTTCTACAGTCCTTCTAGCTTCATGGAATATGGTAAATAGATTAAGAGTGAAAGATGTGATACACAACACCCCTTTCTTTGGCACCATGAATTCATCTGTCCTTAAGGTGTCTAATTATAGGAGTAGTTGAATTTGCTATAAAAAGTTTTTTGCTTGCTATAAAAACTATGTCCTATCTGACTCCCAAGTGAATAAACTGCCCTGCAAACTTAAAAGAAAATGTTCTTGTTAAGAACTGTGTATTCTGAAAAGGGTGTTGAACTGCTGCTGACATTGTTACCAACTGCTAGGAGAAGAACAATGCACAAATTTTTCCCTTGTTACCACGAGGTAGCATTCTCCTTACCTGACTGCATGCCAGGAGTACACCTATATCAACTGACAAAACAAAAAAACACCCACTTTTTCTCAAAACCTACTTTCCTTGCTTTCTGTTGTGAAAATAAAAGGTAAAACAACTCCATGAATGAATCCAAACCTATTATTTTACATTTCAGTCATAAAAAAAAAATAGATCATTGAGTCATTGTTTACGTCTTCTCTCCTTTGTTCTTCATTCTGCAATTAAAATTTGGATGTGTCAAAGTTTTGCAAGCTCAGGGAAAGAAAAAGATTTTCTCAGCCATTTTTTGGTTTTACTCTAGCAGGTTTTTCCGAGTTAGTGAATTATGTTTCTCTACATAGTAATTCAAACCAGTATGTTTCCCAGAATATGTTCATTTCTTTTTTTAAGCACATTTTTTCCTAGTTAAAATGGTAATTGGAAGAGGGAGAAAGAAATGAGGAAAGGAATGAGACAGAGGTATCAATCACTGAACATTTTTAAAGAGCACTGACTGCATTATTTCTAACAAATACATTAAGTCCTGATTCAGGAATAATAAGAAATTAGATCTCGCCCATTATGTGTGAAATAAATCCAGCTTCAACTTCCTTTTTCATTGCCCTTCTTGATCAGAGCTCAGAAGGGCAAAAAGGAGTAAGAAAGCGCCTTTGGGGTGCTGCAGGATGGAAATGCAGAGCAACATACAAACTAAAAAAAACGGCTTATTTCAACAGTCTTTATAAAATAGAGTTGTCATATGTGCACCAAGGACTGGCAATGAAAAATTCATTTCTGATGCAGTATCATTTGCCCCAGCAAAGACAGTCCTATGATATTAAGGTGGTTATACCCCGAGAACTAGACACAACTGGCACCACTAAATTTAGCTGAACATCAGGCCACGTGGGAATTTCTTACAGATGGCAGTCATCTCATCTGCACGGGGAAAGGTAAAAGCAATATAATTTCATTACTTGCAGTGAGCCTTTGCCTGTCACATCTGCAGAGCAATGACACCACAGGAAGATTTTTTTAAGCGTTAGATTTTTCTCAAATAACATGTAATGGCTTCACTCTGCATGTGAATAACTTAAGAAATAGGACACTTTATCAGCAGCTGAAGCCCACATATTTGAGGGTGTTAACTTTGTAGAAGCAATGGATGTTTTATTATTAGCAATCACAAATGTTATCAGAGCTGTAAAGCCATTATTTAGCTTAGCGCTGTTCATTGATTAAGAAGCACTTTTAATTAAAACTACCAAAACTCTGGTCTCTTTCATTAGTGACATAATGGAATTAAGATGAAAAGGGGTCAGTTTGGGGATTATTTTGAGAGTATTAATTAATTCTATTAATCAACATTACTTAACAAATTCTGTCTTGGAAATTTTAGTTAAGTTAATAGAGAACTACAGCCAAAGTGGGAGTCTCATATTTGTTTGGTTTTAAATTTAGGAAGCTAAATTAGAAACCTGATTAACAGAAGGTAAATTCTACCTGCCAAATTCCCATTGCATTTTTGAGTTAGCTGGTGTTCAGATTTTAAATTCTGCCATTCATATTAGTAAAAAATAGAAAAATGCCCGCCCAGGAAATCCTGTTCTGTCTCTGATGACTCATGATGAAGAGAAAAGATGAAGAGTTCCAAGTACACACAGATCTTCAAAATCAAAGACCTGTCTTACTCAGGGATATAAATCTCTTCAATGTTTAAAAGTTTTTTGGGTTTTTGTTTGCTTTTGTTTGTTTGGGGTTTTTTGGTTGTTTTGGGGTTTTTTTTGTTTCTTTTTTGTTTTGTTTTGTTTTTTTTATCTGTAAACCCATATGAAATAATCTGTAACAGTAAAAACCCCGTTCTCTTAATATTACACATTAATACACATTGTATGGTTTCAAAATAGTTTGAAATTGCAATCATACGATCCCGTTTTTCTCAGTTTCACCCACATGTAATGTAGGAGTAAATCCAATGTGAATGTTTGTGTGATGAGATACTTCTTTTTGAAACGTAGTGTATATATATATACACACAAGGGAAAGCAATTTTCCATCTCTTTTCTAAAGGTTTTGAAAAAGTGGCAGCTTTCTTGAGGGCTCCTCACCCAGTGAGAGAAGAGCGTGCTCTTCCAAATTATCCAAATCCTCCTGAAGTTTCTGCTGAAAGAAGAGAATTTGGAATCTTTCTTTGGGGGGAAAAAGTATCAGCACCAAATCCAGGATAATTGTCATTATGAACGCTATTTACTTTAAAGGTGCTGCTTGCTCTGAAAAGTAAGTTTTCTTCATTTTCATTACAACTCTGAAAAACTGTAAAGACTGTAAGCTGCTACCAACTTATTCTGAGCATGACTAAAAACATCCAAAAATTTGCAAATTATCCTTCAGTTCAAAAAACTACCACTCTGTTGAGTAGCTATCTTAATTAGTAACCATTAGATGAATTTTAATTCATTTTTCTGTATATAAAATCAAAATCTCAGTGGTGAATTTCAAAGGAGTGGAAACATTGTTGTTCGTTTCTTCCCCAGGGTTTTGCAATAACTACAACAGTGAGCTGACATTTAAAATTCTTTTTCATATTGAAAATAGTATTATTTCAGAGGATGCTTAGAAATCAATTCCTGGTTTGTGCCTATCCTTTTTATTCTGGCCAAGCAGAGTTTGAATATAATGTGCAAGACAGATGTATTTACTCATTCACTCATGTAAATGAAAATAATTATCATCAAACAACTTGACATGCCAAATGTTGGATTTTACTTGTCCTCACTCATAATTAGCAGCTTTGAAATAGTTCTGAACCAGTCTTAGAATTAGTTTTCCCAAATAATAAGGAATAAATAACTCATGTATATGGTTTTTGCTGTTTTATTTAACAGCTGCATTAAACTAATTTTTGTATCTCTATATATTATATATATCATTAGATATACAGAGATCTAAATATATAAAGAATTCTTGATGCTACACACCATATAAGAATACGTTATATATACTATAACAGAATATGCTACCTATAATGTAAGTTATTGTTGGGTATATAAATATAATACATAGATGTTAATGCTCATTCTAACGCTTGTACTTCCCCCTTTAGGTCATTACAGAACCTTTGTTCCCAGAGGCGTCACTGAAATTATATGGTAAAGAATTGATCTGGCCCAGGGAACCTAAAACAATCTTGAGTTTTAAAACCTACTCTATGTGGGTCCTATTTCACTCAGTAATCAACTCTTTCCTTGACATCAATAAGTCTAGATTTTGTTTTGGGTATTTTTGCTTTATTTAATTTTGGTCTATGTTTAAAATTTTTATTCTTATAGATGATACCTACCTAGAAGGATGTAAATAAGTTCTCCTTGTTTAACAAGCACTAAAGAAAGTATGTTGAACACTTTTTGTTAACTTTGCCAAGACTTATTTTTCTGAACCAGGTGTAATTTTAAAGGCTTTCATAGAAAAGAACAACATGGAAACTACCGCTTACCACATCCAATTCCACTTGACATTGTCTTTAGTCCCAAAACAAGTGCCACAGCAGTACATGCTCAGCAGCACACCTGCCACAGCGCCCGAGGGAACACTGGGCTTCAACACCGGTAGTGTGACAGGATACCTCAGCCAGGACGTCAGACGCTCATCCAGCACCGACTGTGCCACGCCACCGATGTCCAAGTTCACTGACCTGAGGAATACGAATAAACGTAGCTGCAGAAAATATCTTGTGTCAACGGGACGTGACCGCTCTATTGTGTTAGCACCTGCTGTGGCAGGATTTAATAGCAACATAATCCTGGAAAACGACTCTTCAGCCGGCAGGTTGACAGTAGAAAAGACAGAAAGATGGGAAGAAGAAAGTGAGAGGATATTAGCTGATGCATAAAATGAAATCCTTCTGATTGTCATATCACTTTATACTACAGGTCAATATTTGACAAAGACAGATGTTTAACCAAGTGTTTCTTGATATGCCAAAATATTATTTGCTTGTCACTGCGGTAAGCAAAATTATTCCTATTAAATTATGGCTACAAAATGAGACATACAGATGACAACTATCCAGGTGTCCTGGTTTCAGCCGGGACGGAGCTAGTTTTGTCTTCAGCAGCTGCTGTGTTTTGGATTTAGTGTGTGAAGACTGGTGACAGCAGCTGCTGGTGTTGGTTGCTGCTGAACGATCAAAGGCATCTTGCAATTTCCCAGGTTTTGCTGATACGGAGGTGCAAAAAACTGGGGGGAGTATAGACAGAATAGTTGATCCAAACTGGCCAAAGGGAGTATCCCGTACCACAGAAGTCATGCCCTGTACAAGTGAGGGTTGACCAGTGCCCCCCCTTCATGTCCTGTTCATGTTCCCTTCTTGTTTCCGTTCTTCTTCCCTTATTTTCCCATTTTTTGTTTGTTTGGCCCTTTTTGTTCATTCAGCTGTTTGTTCCCACTCTGTCTCTGAACTTGCTGTTCTGGGATGGCTGTGGGGTCATCCCTGCTCCCTGCCTGCTGCTCGGGACGGGCTGTGTCAGTCCTCAAGTGGTGAGAGACTGTGCATCATTCATTTTATATATTCTATTTTCCTTCTATTTTATTAATAGAATTAATATATTTTAATCTTTTCCTTTCCTGTCCTGGTAAAGTGTTTTTATCTCAACCTGTAAGCACTCTCGCTCTCTTTCCGATTCTCCTCCTCACCCCACCAGGGAAGGGGGGGTGAGCGAGCGGCTGCGTGGTCCGGTTACTGCTCGGGGTGAAACCACGACACCAGGTTGCCATGTATTTGCTAACTACTGTATAGTTTCAGTTAAACACTCTCCAACTAAGCATTATATAGAGCAAGGCAGTACGTTTGCAACATGCACGCATATACACCTATGTACAGCTTTATATCTAGAATGTTGCTCATCTGTTTTCAGACGCACGGGTGTACTAGCAGGACTGCGTGAATCCAACAGCAGACCTAATATTAACTTAATCTCTAGTTTTTGTGAGTGGAAGAACTGCCTGGTTTAGGAGCATTAACCACTTCCAATTATAAGCCTGTTTCTAGAATCTCCTCGCTTTCATTATTTGAATTCTTAGTTCCATTTTGGACTTCTACACCAGGTAACAACCCTTCCTTTGATTTCAGCCAAAACAATTCAACTCGTGCCCAATGTAAGCCCAAAATGAACAGACCTCTACTTCCCCCTCCTTCCACCAACTTAAAAATAATAAAAATGTCCTAATGACCTTTCAGTTCTGCACCTTAGTAATGACTGTAAACTCATACATATTGTCATAAGTATGTTGTTGCTTTGGGTTTTGTTTTGTTTTGTTTTTTTACCGTAGTTGCAAGACCGGAAAATTTTCACTTTGAAATCTCTGGCTGGTGGGATCAAAGTCCACCAAAGCAGATTTTGTCTGTGCTCACCATTTGTGATACTACCATAGATTATGCAGAGTTAAAACAATTTACTGAAATAATTTGCCCTCACGTTCCTCGAGGAGAAGGGAGCTGGGCGAAGCTTCACTAGTGCCAGCTGGGGGGAAGCGAGAGAAGAGCGAGCGAGCTAGGGAGCTTGCAGCCGGCTGCGGGGCAGCCAAGGAAAAGCCTGCTGCCAGGCCCGGGGAGCAGAGGTGAGCTGCAGAGGACGGCTCTCCAGATTTCCACGGTGCCCTCGTATTGATGGAAAAGCGATGGGCTGAGGGCAAGTGCAAAGAGGAAGACACAGCAGCAGCAGCAGCAATGTTTTCAAACCCTGGGTTTTCTTCAGGGGGTATGATTTTCTGTATTTAAAAAGCTTCTTGCTGAGCATTTCTAACAAAATCCTAGATTTTTGACTGCACTATTAAGTAACAAAACCCTAGATTTTTGGCTGTGCTATTAAGGAAAGGGTGCAGGCAGACACATCTTAAGCTCCTGTAGGAGGACAAGGGGTGATGGTTTCAAGCTGAAACAGGGTAGGTTTAGATTAGATGTAAGGAGAAAATTCTTCACAATGAGGGTGGTGAAGCACTGGAAGGGGTTGCCCAGAGAGGTGGTGGATGCCCCATCCCTGGAAACATTCAAGCCCAGGTTGGACGGGGCTCTGAGCAACCTGGTCTGGGTAATGGTGTCCCTGCTCACTGCAGGGGGGTGGGACTAGATGACCGCTAGCGGTCCCTTCCAACCCAAAACATTCTATGATTCTATGATCCTGTCTGAGCGGGGCTGCCGTAAATGCCTGCACATAGGAGATGGTAGCACCCACAGCTTATGTAGGTACCTAAACACAGACTCAACTGCTGGCTTTGCTCATTCTGGTCCATGGCTTCTTCTGAACATCTGTGAAGCGTCCTGTACCTGTGCATGGCCAGAAGACATTGCCCCTCACCCCAGCCAACCACCGCGTCCGCTTCTGACAATGATCTCAAAGGAACAGCCACTTCTGTTTACTTTCATTTAGTTCGACATAGCTTAGTCACTAGGTATCAATACATAATTCTAATCTCTTGCAATTAGCCTTGATTACAGTATGCAACTATCAAATTAACTATTAATCATGACAAAGTACAAAGAGATCACTATATCACTGCTGTTGCACAAGGTTGAAAGTTCTGTGGAAAAATAAAACTCTCACTATCTTACTTTTCAGAATCAGTGTATAAAGAATTTTAGGACACTCGTTTCACTGTGAAAGCATTGAAGTAAATCTCTAATATTATTGTACTTGAAAATAACTTACAGAAACCTAAGGAAAAATATTTTCAGGTAGAAAACACAATTTCATTGGTCTGATAATTTACATATGTGATTTACTTTAGGCACAAGTTGTTTCATGTCTTGAATTAAGGCAAAAAATATGAAGTTAAACCATTACGATAAAATGGAGTTAGTATTTTATAGATCATTAATTTGTATAGTCTTGACTCACAGCAGCATTAAGCTTATTTTTGAAGGACGAGTTAGCGGTCTCTGGGTATGGCTAATATTTAAGGTTTCGTTGGGTTTTTTGAACTATTCATTTAAATAAATCCATAATTATTGCATAGCAGTACATTTTAATACATATTTAATCACAAGCATGCCAACTGTAGTTGGCTACTTAGTTAACTTAAAGAAACAGTGGAAGTAAAATAAAAAAGCAACTACCAAGTAGGGTTGCAAGTGCAGACTTTGCTATGTATTTTCATCATGAAATGGTTTTCTTTTGTGTTTTTAAGGAGAGCCAAAATGGGAATTCTTCTTATAGACACCTTGTCAACATACATAGAAAAAAGAATGCTCAAAATACATAGAATAGAAGACAGACAAATAAAATAGCCATTTCTGGTTATTATTGAGTGTTTTGAGATATTTCCAGAAATCCACACATTTCTGGAATTTCCCTTTAAGAAATCAAACTTGATTTTTTTTTTCAACAAACAAAGCAAATGTGCTAATATTTCATATGCATCTATAAAATTTTTAACCTGATCTGACTAAAAAAAAATTAAACCATCTTATCCTATATTGCTATATACACATTCTAGAAAGGAGTATATTATATGATTTGCACTGGAGTAGTTACAGAAAGACACACAGCTTTCCCAATGCCACAAGGTCAGGCAGAGACACAGATCTCAATGTATCTTAAGTTTAATGTTCTAAGTCTCAGTGATAGCATCCTCCATTCATATTGAAAGAAATTGTTTAAATAGAAAAGTCAGTCCTTCTTAACCACTTTGTACCATATGCATCTGAACTGGACTGCCATCGTAATTTTCGTCTTTTCATAGCCCGTTATTTCTGAAAAAAACCAAAAAAACTCAAAACACCACACATTTCACAGGTCAATGTATAACTGAATGAAAAATATAAATGTATATAAATTTCAGCATAAAAAGTCAACAATGGGCTGGATTTCACTATCTTAATTCTTAATCAGAGAAGTACCAAGAGTTATTTTTATGCATCCTGATGATTAAAAGAGAATTCAAATCTAACGAAATGAACTCAAGCAAAATGATCTACCACCTTCTACTGAATGACCTACCACCTTCTACCATAGAAAATGACCCATTTTAAATACAAATCGGCTTAAACACTTTTGTAGATTTTCAATGAGAAAATCAGAGGAATTGAGTGTTCTATTTTTGTAAATAGGCTTTGCTTTTATCTTTGCCATTTTGGTAAAGTGAACACCTCTTAGTTACAAATTTTATAATGCAAAGTAAAGTCCGATCGTGGATGAAATTTCACTCCAGAATTTTTAATTTACAGACAGGTCGTATATGTACATTTACATGTAAATTTATATACATATAATACGCATGTATGCTTACAAATACATATGCATATAGATACCGATGGATAGAAAGAGAGATTAATTCAGAGAAGTCCATCATGCAAAAGGAAAATTGAAATGGAAGCTTAAAGTTTGAAACAATCTAAAATCCACCTCATTCTCTTACAAAATAGAGTATGTTTGGCCTGCTCTTAAACTGGAAACTTAATTGCTTTTAAATGCTAAACTTTGGAGTATCTAATAGAAAAGTGTTTTGTCTCCTTATGTGTAATCCTTTTTTGCAGAGAGAAGGATACGGTCCATGACCTGGTCGCCAGGCAACTGCACGGAATTAGAAAACGTTTTCTCAAGATGTGCTGCCCTGCGGTACGATGAGTGCGCACAGGGAAACAGACCCAGTGACACGGGTCGCTCTGAACCGGGTCGTAGAAGAGCTTTAGAGTATTGTAAGGAGACCAAGTAAGTGCAACTGTGACTTAAATTGTATAAACTGAAGTTCCTTTATGACCATGTTCTTTATAATTGTGAGAAACTACAAATCAGAGGAAATAGGAAGGTCTATCGAGCTTCATCCCAGCACTGCGATGCGAGACTACTCCCTCTCATGGCTCGAATGAAAGAATGGTTACTGATCCACTGAGGGACAATATATACACCTTTGCTAGTGACAAGCAACGTTAATGCTTGGAAGCATTATTGTGAGGGTTCTTTTTTTCTTTCTTTTCAAAATTTTTGACTTGTACCACACACAGTCTTATACTTTCCAATGTTCCCTCTAAAATATCTTCCCTTTTTTCCACATATAAATTGAAAATAAGTTTCCTCTCACACTGAAAATATGTTAATGTTTTTGAATTGTAGTTCTCTGAGATACAATCATCAAGGATAGATTGCACTTCAGATGTGTACCAACCTCTCAATACAAGACCAGAATCTTCAGAATAGCAATATTTGTTGTCATACCTACAAAATATATCAAGATACATCTACACCATACACAGATAAAAGATTAATTTATCCATCATTGTTTTTCTTACTTCTGCATCATTATTTGGATTATTCTAAAAACAGCAGGTAAGAAGATAAGCAGGGATTCCCCCAGTCACTATCTTCAACAAGTGAAACCCTTAAGCACACTGAAAACAAGTGGCAATCAATGTCCAATCTGAAAATAGTCAAGGAATCCTCAGACTAGACATAATTGATTTCTACAGCTTTAATTGAAGCAAGATGATTAATTCTCCCCACCCGCATGGCTTTACTTAGTTTTGTCTTACCTGATCTTTACTGTCACCTAGGAAAAGGAACATACAAAAGTGAAAGCATACATGCATGCAAACATACCCCAGATCACAATCCCATGGCTCAAGGAAAGCTTCTAACAATAAATCCTTTGGAAACAAAACAAACCAAAAAATAACACCCCACCGATCCCAATATTTTGTGTTGTTTTTCTGATGGTAAACAGATTTATTACATTAATTATCTGGTAGTGAAATACCAATTACATGATGTACATTCCCAGAAAGCAGAGGGCTGCTCAACCATTCACTGGTTTCATTTATGTAAATAAATAAATAAATGAATAAAAATAAAATAAAAAAAGGGCAAACTAGATTGTTGCTGATTTATAAGGTACATTTTTTTCTTGTTGTGGACACCAACCCCAAGCCATCCCTTGACACAGCAGTAAGAACCAGTTATAACAACAGCAGATATGCTGTCAGCTGAATTCTTTAGAAAGGTGAAATGAATGCCAGGTAGGACAGATTACCTCATTCCTCGGGGACACGTATGTGAAGATCCATGTCCTTTCTAGACAGATGCCTGAAACTGTTTCAGTGACCTTTTCAGCCCATACCTCAGATATTTCAGTTAAGCTGTGTCACATGCAAAGAAATGTTGGTTTTGACATATCTAGGAATTAGCGCCGGCTGTAGATATAGCAGGATCACAAGCCTTTTGCTCACTGAAAGTTCTGAAACACAGCAGACTCTCTTCAGCCAGGTTTGTTGTGGCTATAACTGAAAAGTAGCACATGCCTGCTCTGCGGCCCACATTTGCCTGAAAAAAATTCATATTGTATTTGGTAAGTATGATTTGATGATAACTGATTTTAGGCACATCTCTCATCTGATTATTTTCACTTCTTTTGACACTTACAATGGATAGTCTTTTCTTTGACAGCAGTGCGACTTTGTTGACTAGTACCTTGCCAGCATTTGGTCAGCTCATGAGATTATTTTCTTTTTAAAATTGTTGTAATTTTTCTCCAGGCAGAGAAACCTACCATTCTGCAATATCTACCTACAGACAGTTATTGGACTAGACTGTTGAAGGATTGGTAAAATTTTAAAAGCTACAACTGAAGCAGAGAGCACCAGTAAATGAAATAAAAGATTTGCCTATTTGCTTTTCTTAACTGATTCAAAAGCAAGGAAAAGCAAAGTAATATAAGTAAACTACTTTCAATCTAGTAAAAGTTGTAATGTGCTGCTGCGTGTAGTAAGAAGAAGGCAGGAATTTACAACTGCTTAAAGCACTTCATGCAAGAGGAAAGCATAAAAGCATTGCATCAGGCAATTAACTGTTCCTAAGGCACTAGTGCTTGAAAGATTTGCATCTCAACAAGATGAGGCATACGAATTCCTAAATTAGACCAATAATGACATACACACAAAGAAGCAAAAGCATTCTTTCTTCCTTCTCCTTCCTTCCTTATCAGAGACGATGTGACTCGTGAAAATGAAGAACCCGAGGAGTCAGAGCTTACACCAACTGAAATGCTCCTCTGATGTAGTGACCAAAGGCCACCTGTAGTGGACAAAGTAAGGTTTTACTATTTCAAGTGTATTTCTCCTGTTGAGATCAGCACAAATATAAGGGATGGAATTGAATTACCATGACCAGTACCCAAACTATAAAATTTTAACTCAGTTCCACCTGCAAAAAAATTTGCTTGAATTCTAAAAGCCATGACTCTCTATCTCCATCCCTTTAACTCCTCATATCTGCCAACACTTCAGTGCTCAAAATGCACTAGTTTTCATAGCAGTTAGAAAAAAAACCCCAACCAACCAAACATCTTTTATTGTTTCAGTAAGCAGATGTGAAATGGTACAACTGAAAGGTAAGTATACATGGACCCCCACTGTTCCATTTTTACAGTTGCTCTTGAGTTGCATTGTACTTCAGCTATGTTTACACAGATATTTTTTTCCCCATGTTAACTGCCCCTTAATTCTTAACTTGATTTAAAACCTAATCTGCCATAAAGATACATGACATAGAACAAACTGAGAAAATACTTGAGAATGACTGTGGTTTACAAAGAAAATAATTTATAGTATGCAATTACTGATCAGGTAGAACAATAGTTCAAAAACCGGACTGTATTACAAAGCATTTCTTCAAACATCCATTTTGGATTATTGCTGAAAGTACTAATTGGTCTATTCTAGACTAATTTACAAACATTCAGAAAATAGTGAAAAATGCATGCTTTAGAAACCTGGTACATTTCATGCCTCTGGACTAGAAAGAATATGAAGATGAAAGCAAGTGATAGGCATTTTTAATGCAGATTAGTAGTGCTCAGAGTTTTTTCTCTTTTGTACTAACAGACTCTTCAATTTTTTTCTCATTTCTTTCAGGTGATTTTTTATCTTCGGATTTAGTCCACGGAGGGCTGTGCAACTTCTGTTGAAGGTGAAAATAGCATCAGCGTAAGCATTGCATACACGATATGCACATATGTGAAGAAATTAAGTAGTATGTTAAAAATCCACAGCAACAATGCATAAAGAGCTGTATTTCTGTTAAACTGATGTACCAGTCTTAAACTTCTATAACAGAGTATGATATTGTCAAGTGTTTAGAGAAGAATTCTGATCTGTAGTAAAAAATGCATATTTAACAATCTCTGACAGTGCAAAACATACAAGTCTGATCCTGCTTTATAATCATGGTGATTTTTATCTTTTTCTCCTGGTTTATCAAATGAAGACCCCAGATCTACAACTTGCTTAAGACTCTTCCATTGGTAACACGGCTGCGTGCAGCTTCACATAGATGCAGATACATCATTATTTTGGAAATCTCTCCCTTATCCTGTTCCCAGGGCTATGGACATCACGTTATTAAATTCAGTCATTTGACTACTAGGATAGTCCTGTTCTTCAACTATTAAATAGTTTTGCAAACTGTTACCAACCAGAAGCCATTTTGAACAGGTGAAATTCGCTCAGGTACAGTCAAAGCCTGAACTGAGTAAGCAGGTCTGTTTCAAAAGCATTAGCGGAGAATGAGTAAATATATTTCAAATAATTGTATGCTTCACAAGATCTTTTAATAAAAACCTGAGAATTACTCAGAAACAGAATACCTGAAAGCTTGTCTCTGTTTCTGCTGTCTTCAAACGAGACGTTGAATTATTGCGATTCCCCAAACATGTCTTGCCAACCTGTCAATACAAATGTCAGAGATAACTACTTTGTATTTTTTTCCTAAAATATTCATGGTTTTCCTAGAAAAAAAAAAAATCAGTGTTTTTTTTAGCCTAGTTGATGAAATGGAACAAACTAAAGTTTTCACAGCTAAGTGAATCCCATACTCCCATCATTCCTATAACAGTCTAACGTGGCTCCAAGTTTAACAACACTTATCTAGCTTTTTTCGTCACGTTTAAATCTCATCACAATTAGTGAAGTTTATTCCTACAGTGGTTCCATGGAACAGGTAAGTAATTATAATTGTCTGTTACAGGTGAGGAAATATTAACCAACAGCTGAAAACCAGCATTACAGTTAAGACTTCTCTATTACTATTCTCCTGTCTAAAGTGCTAGATCTCTTAAGTATAGTAATTCCTGGGTGGGGAAAAGGATAATAAATTCCTGAATGGAGAAAAGTCAGATGACTCTCAAGGTACAGAAAAGTTTGCTAGATCCATCATTGTCATTTTATTCCAGCAATAATATCATTATCTTTGCCAATATGCTTTTTAAGATTGGGGAAAACAGAACTGAACAACAGAAATGAAATCAATTAGACAATACTTTTTGAACCAAAGAAATCTTGTATTATGAGTCTTAAGTAGAGATTTATCTAGCACTGAAATTTCTGATGTAATTAAATTAAAATCCCTTCAGGAGTGGGATTAATGATGCCATAGGTAAAGAAATTAAAATGTGAAATACAGTAAAATATTGATAACCTTTGGTCATTACTTTAAAATATGTTCACATTGGAATTTCTCTACTTGTTTTGCTATTAAAACAGATACATTTAAATAGAGTGGAAATAAATGAGGGTTTTTTAAGTTAACAAAACTCTTTTCAACATAACAGTATTTTTGTTTACGTTAAATTTTAACATAACTCTTCCTCTGAAATGTTTCCTGTTTAGCATAAGCCCTTGAAGATTTCTGAAACTAAGTCAAGCCTTAGCTTGACTTAAATATCATAAACATTATTGATAACACATATAATATTTTTTATACATTAGACATAATCCAACATATTAATGAAAAAAGGTGAAAAAAACACATGGACATGAGCTTTGTTCATAGAAATATGAATGTACATCTACCTTCCACAAGAAACTCCCAATAATATTCACTACAAGGTTTGCTGGCATCTCTGTAACTTAATTTTTTTTTTAACTTATGGTTGATGACATTGGTCTGGGATAGAACAAGCTATTTGTATCTAGGAGAGCAAAGGAATCATAAACAAAAAGAGAAGAAAAAAATCTCTAAATGGTATGTGTTGAGGCATCTTTATGGACAGACTTTCTTAAGAAAATGGAAAGTAGATCTGAATTCATCCTATAACAGCTTAAATTTTGACACAATAAAAAATACCCCACTCAGCACAGAACACTGAAAATATACACCCTAACATGCAAATTAAATATCGAGAAATTTTGTAAGTACCCTTTCAGTAGAAATGACATTAGATTGGAGTTAATTAAAAAGTAAGAGATTGACAAGGGGGAAGAAAATTCATTAAGTTTTTGCACTTGAGAAATTCTGACAGTCCCTTGCCTGTAACCAAGTTGATCTATGAACAGGTGTGAAGACGAAAATGAAACATGTTATTAAAATTACTTGGAGAGGAGATGGCTGCCTCCCTCCTGGAAGCTTCCAGGGAGACGGTGGTACTGCCAAGGATTTTACGGTACTTCAGGGGGGTTTTAGTCACGTTTAAGCTGCCAAAGTGAGTCTCTGAGACAGTGCCATTGAAGTGACTGATGGTGGAGACTCTTTTTCAAATTTTTGCTACTATGCACAATAGCTAATAGAAGTTGGAATAATACTAGATTATAGGGAATAATCAGGATAGTATTGATTTAAAAACCCCCATCTATTGACAAAGCACCCACTCATTTTATGAAAAAAACCCAAAAAACTAAATAACAGATGGTTTATGTTCTAGATAAAGACTAAATAGTGAGATGACAGAGAAGAGAAATTTTTAATGAAATTTTAATACTTCAAAAGCTTAAAAGTACAGTCGTGGCAGAACTTGTATTTAACATATTTACTAGTGAGCTAGATTAAGAAAATGTTTTCAGCTTAGAAAAATGTGAGGGTTTTGGAGTCTTCTAGGTGAGCAGCTTGAGGACAAAAGATGTTACAGGTCAAAAAAAGAACAACATTTCAGCTTGTATAATGAAGAGGACAAATAACGCTAATGAAATGTAGGATCATTTACAAATCCATAATTTACTCTAACTGCATATTCTGAAAAAGTTCAGGTAACCTATTTCACAAAGACAATACATAGGAGATAGGAATCCAAAAATATTAATTGAAATTAATAAAAATATAGGTCAACCATTTAAGACATATAAAATAAGAAAAACAAAAAGGTTGTCTTACAGAAAATAAAAGCTAATGATAAAAAACAATGCTTCATAAGTGACTAATCCTTCATACTCTTTTCATAGACCAGATAACAAATGCCATCTTGGTAGGAAAAAAGATTTATGTCTGTAGTATTTCATATTTTTCTCAGTCACAGTTGTTTTCCTTTCTGGTAACACACCATATGGATCACTGCTGGACAAAGAGAGTAAAATAGGACATTTTTCTAAACAAAGCAACACCTATGTTTTTATGCTGTTAAAGCATAAAGCATTCGGCATCGATTCCTTGTCCCAGTGAAACCTTGTATATCATTAACAAATAAATTACAGATTGAACAACGACCATGACTTTCAATATGCCATCGGTCAACAGCAGTTCAATAACCAGAACTGTAACCAGTTACTGTGGATGAGCTGTGTACGTCCACCGGCTCTCGGCTTCAGTTCGGCTCCTAAAGCTGAGATGGAAGGGTATAACCAGCATCTCTCACTTATAAACGTAAACTAGGTCTAACACAACCTAAACCCAATCCCCTACGTACACACCCTCATGCATATATTCACACACACAGCCCTGTGTCTATATTTATGTGTTTATATATACATATACACACAGAGGTGTGCATATACATACGCAC